>CM022299.1:398577801-398801215 GCA_011799875.1 Thinopyrum elongatum | reverse complement strand
CAGAACATCAGAAGCCTGCTGGAATTCTGCAACCCTTCCTATTCCTCTATGGAAATGGGATAAGGTTCAGATGGATTTCATTACTGGCCTTCCCAGGTCACAGAAGGGCCACGATGCTATTCATGTCGTTGTTGACCAACTTTCCAAAGTTGCACACTTTCTGCCTATCAAGGAGACGATCACTGCTAGTCAGTTAGCAGAATTATATATCTCCAGAATTGTTTCACTCCACGGCATTCCGAAGGAGATTAGTTCGGACCGTGGCGGTCTTTTCACCTCAAAGTTCTGGGAAAGTTTCCAAAAAGCTATGGGAACTCACATTACCTGGAGTTCAGCTTATCATCCCCAATCCCAAGGCCAAGTCGAACGAGTAAATCAAGTGCTTGAAGACATGCTTCGAGCTTGTGTCATTTCTTTCGGCAAAAAGTGGGAAGAATCTCTTCCGTATGCCGAGTTCTCTTATAACAACAGCTATCAAGCTAGCTTGAAAATGGCCCCCTTCGAAGTACTCTATGGACGTAAGTGTCGAACCCCTCTGAATTGGTCAGAAACTGGGGAACGACCACTCGTGGGACCGGACATTATTCAACACGCCGAAGAAAAAGTCCGTATTGTCCGTGAAAACCTCAAGGCGGCTCAGGACCGCCAGAAGAGCAACTATGATCGCAAACGATGGGGTTTGACTTATCAACCTGGTGATCAAGCTTATCTGTGAGTCACTCCTATGAAAGGCACTCACCGTTTCGGAATCAAGGGCAAGCTAGCTCCACGCTACATCGGCCCCTTTCCCATTGTGGCTAGACGTGGGCAGGTGGCATATAAATTAGAGTTGCCGCCGCAATTCTCTCATATCCACGATGTCTTCCACGTGTCGCAGCTTCGTAAATGCTTCAAGGAGTCTCCGCACCGAGCAGTGGATCACGAAATGCTCGAATTGCAAGATGATCTTTCTTATAAGGAGCATCCGATCCGCATCTCGATGAATCTGAACGTCGAACCCGTCAGAGGTTACCAAGTTCTCAAGGTGCAGTGGTCTATCATACGAAGATGAAGGCACTTGGGAACGCGAGGATAATCTTCGTGCGGAATACCCCGAACTTTTTCCTTCTACCTCTAATTCTCGGGACGAGAATTCTTCTTAGGGAGGAGATTTGTAACACCCCATGTATTAAGCTACAGTAATCACCCTTGATTATGCCATGTCATCATGATCAAACAGTGCCTAATCATCACTTTGCACATAATTGCATTTCAACTCCTAACCCAAAAATTCAAATTAAATTAAAGTGAAAATAAAAGTTGTTCAAGACAGAAAACTAAAATGTCAGTAAATAGCAAAATTCCAGAGAAATTCTAAAATTGTAACCAACAATTAATAAATAATTGGGTGGCTTAACATTACCAAAACAGCAAGGATTAATACATTTTATTAACATAAAATTGTGTGAACTCCAATTGTCTCCAAACCAATTTTTGGCAGTTATTAGGTTTACATAGCATCTATGGGCTAGGTCACTAATTTGGTACAAGTCAATTGGTGGCCTAACTATTTGCGAAAAGCAGAAAAAAGTAAAACAAGAGAAACAAAAAGGGAAAATAGAAATGAAACAGAAAACTAAAAACAAAGAAACCCCCCCCCCTCCAACTGGGCAACGGCAGACGGGATCGGGGGCGGCGAGCGCAAGGGCGCCGCCTCGATCTAGATCCACGCGAGGGGGGCAGGGGAGACAACGGAGGGGGATCGTGGAGGGGAGAGGCTAGGGTTTGGGCGTCGGCAGGCCATATAGGCCAGGGGCGCGGTTGGGCCGGTGGGCCGGCCTGGCTGGGCCGTTGCCCAGTTGGAGGGGGGGGGGGTTTCTTTGTTTTTAGTTTTCTGTTTCATTTCTATTTTCCCTTTTTGTTTTCTCTTGTTTTACTGTTTTCTGCTTTTCGCAAATAGTTAGGCCACCAATTGACTTGTACCAAATTAGTGACCTAGCCCATTAGATGCTATGTAATACCTATAACTGCCAAAAATTGGTTTGGAGACAATTGGAGTTCACACAAATTTTATGTTAAATAAAATGTATTAATCCTTGCTGTTTTGGTAATGTTAGAGCCACCCAATTAATTTATTAATTGTTGGTTACAATTTTAGAATAGTCTCTGGAATAGTTGCTATTTACTGAACATTTTAGTTTCTGTCTTGAACAACTTTTATTTTCACTTTAATTTAATTTGAATTTTTGGGTTAGGAGTTGAAATGCAATATGATGCAAATGATGATTAGGCACTGTTGATCATGATGACATGGCATAATCGAAAGGGTGATTACTGTAGCTTAATACATGGGGTGTTACAAATCTCCTCCACTAAGAAGAATTCTCGTCCCGAGAATTAAGAGGTAGAAGGAAAAAGTTCGGGGTATTCCGCACGAAGATTATCCTCGCGTTCCCAAGTGCCTTCATCTTCAGTATGATTAGACCACTGCACCTTGAGGAACTTGGTAACCTTCTGACGGGTTCGACGTTCAGATTCATCGAGGATGCGGATCGGATGCTCCTTATAAGAAAGATCATCTTGCAATTCGAGCATTTCGTGATCCACTGCTCGGTGCGGAGACTCCTTGAAGCATTTACGAAGCTGCGACACGTGGAAGACATCGTGGATATGAGAGAATTGCGGCGGCAACTCTAATTTATATGCCACCTGCCCACGTCTAGCCACAATGGGAAAGGGGCCGATGTAGCGTGGAGCTAGCTTGCCCTTGATTCCGAAACGGTGAGTGCCTTTCATAGGAGTGACTCACAGATAAGCTTGATCACCAGGTTGATAAGTCAAACCCCATCGTTTGCGATCATAGTTGCTCTTCTGGCGGTCCTGAGCCGCCTTGAGGTTTTCACGGACAATACGGACTTTTTCTTCGGCGTGTTGAATAATGTCCGGTCCCACGAGTGGTCGTTCCCCAGTTTCTGACCAATTCAGAGGGGTTCGACACTTACGTCCATAGAGTACTTCGAAGGGGGCCATTTTCAAGCTAGCTTGATAGCTGTTGTTATAAGAGAACTCGGCATACGGAAGAGATTCTTCCCACTTTTTGCCGAAAGAAATGACACAAGCTCGAAGCATGTCTTCAAGCACTTGATTTACTCGTTCGACTTGGCCTTGGGATTGGGGATGATAAGCTGAACTCCAGGTAATGTGAGTTCCCATAGCTTTTTGGAAACTTTCCCAGAACTTTGAGGTGAAAAGACCGCCACGGTCCGAACTAATCTCCTTCGGAATGCCGTGGAGTGAAACAATTCTGGAGATATATAATTCTGCTAACTGACTAGCAGTGATCGTCTCCTTGATAGGCAGAAAGTGTGCAACTTTGGAAAGTTGGTCAACAACGACATGAATAGCATCGTGGCCCTTCTGTGACCTGGGAAGGCCAGTAATGAAATCCATCTGAACCTTATCCCATTTCCATAGAGGAATAGGAAGGGTTGCAGAATTCCAGCAGGCTTCTGATGTTCTGCTTTAACGCGATGACACACATCACATTCAGCAACATAGCGAGTAATGTCCTGCTTCATTCTAGACCACCAGTACCTTTGACGGAGATCACGATACATCTTGGTGCTACCCGGATGAATAGACAGCGGGGTATCATGTGCCTCCTTCATGACCTTATCAGTCATGAGTTCAAAGCGAGGTACGACAATGCGGTTTCTGAAATACAAGGTCCCATCTTCACACAGCGAGAAATCCCTGTACTTTTCAAGGTGAAGATCTTTCTTCATCAGATCAATTTCAGCATCTTTAGCTTGCGCATTCTTAATAGCTTTCTCAAGATCTAGTTGTATCACAAGGTTATTAAGAGAACCCTGTGAAACAATGCGCAGATTCAGCTTGCGCAGTTCTTCAAAAAGACGAGGTTGAGCTCGCCTAACCATGAGGTTGTCGCAATAGGACTTGTGGCTTAAGCCATCAGCCATCACGTTAGCCTTGCCAGGGGTATAGGAAATACCCACATCATAGTCCGCAATGGCCTCCATCCATCTTTGCTGATGGAGGTTTAGAGATGGTTGAGTGAACAAGTACTTCATACTTTTATGATCCGTGTAGATCTCGCAACGATTACCGAGAAGGTAATGTCGCCACAACTGCAGTGCATAGATGACAGCAGCTAGTTCTAGATCATGTACCGGATAATTCTCTTCGTGCGGGCGCAACTGACGAGAGCCGTAAGCAATCACTTTACGCTCTTGCATTAGGACACAGCCTAATCCTTCACGGGATGCGTCACAATAAATCACGAAGTCTTTGCGAGAATCTGGAGGAGCAAGTACTGGGGCAGAGGTTAGCTTGTCTTTGAGTGTCTGGAAACTTTCCTGACATTTTTCTGTCCATTCAAATCTAACGCCCTTGTGAAGCAGATTAGTCAAGGGCTTAGCAATCTTGGAAAAGTTCTCAACAAACCGACGGCAATAGCTTGCAAGGCCGAGAAAACTTCTCACTTGCTTGACGTTCTTCGGAGGAGTCCAGTCCAGAATAGCCTGAACTCGTTCCGGGTTAACAGCAATTCCATCCTTGGAAATCACATGACCAAGGTAGGTTACTTCAGAAAGCCAGAATTCACATTTGGAGTATTTGGCATACAACTGGTGTTCTCGGAGCCTTTCCAGTACAAGACGGAGGTGTTCAGCATGTTCTTCTTTATTCTTAGAATAGACCAGAATATCATCTAGATAAACCACGACGACCTTGTCGAGGTAATCCATGAAGATGTAATTCATCAGACGGGAGAATGTGGCTGGAGCATTTGTTAAGCCAAATGACAATACAGTTTACTCGTAAGAGCCATAGCGAGTAACAAATGCAGTCTTCGGAATATCCTCTTCACGAACACGGATCTGATGATAACCCAACCTCAAGTCGAGTTTAGAAAACACCGATGATCCAGCAAGCTGATCATACAAATCATTGATCCGAGGAAGCAGATATTTGTTTTGAATTGTTGCTTGGTTAATGGGCCGATAATCCTGAACCAATCGGTTAGTTCCATCCTTCTTCTTAACAAAGAGTGAAGGTGCTCCCCAAGCAGAGGAACTGGGACGGATGAAACCTTTCTTAAGTGACGTGTCGATTTCTTCCTTAAGCTCGAGAAGATGATGCGGAGGCATCTTATAAGGACGCTTCGCAATAGGAGTTGTGCCAGGTTTCAAGTCGATGACAAACTCGACAGCTCTAGCAGGCGGTATTCCTGGAAGTTCTTCTGGAAAGACATCTTGAAAATTACGAACAACTGGAACATTCTCGATGCCTTCAAGAGGTGAGGCGTTCAATGCATTCAGAACATATATTTGAGTCTCAGCATCCTGAGCTATTCGAGCTGAGTATTGTACTTTCTGGCCAGAAGGGTGAGTGAGCCGGACTGATTCAGTGGTATAGTCAATCAAAGCTCTATGAGGCTTCAACCAGTCCATACCCAGAATAATGTCTATGTTGGAAGTCTTGAGAGCAATGAGTGAAACGGGGAACATCAATCCTCCGATCACAATGTGGTTACCGTGGCTTACCATACTAGTTTGCCAATTAGCCCCAGGTGATTGGATTACTAAAGGGGTGGACATCTCCTCGAAAGGTATATCATGGCTTCGCGCAAAACTTTCGGACATGAAGGAGTGCGATGCTCCAGAATCAAAGAGGACTGAAGCTGGGATTGAATTCACTAGAAGGGTGCCCATCACAATTTTGGGGTCCTGTCGAGCTTCTTCAATGTTGACTTGGTTGACATGAACACGCTGATTAGCAGGTGGTCTAGTTTCAACGTTCCTAGAAGGATGTTTTCGACGGCTCTTCCTGCAACCAGCAGAAGGACGTGATGCGTGTTGAGGCTGACTCTGACGACAGTTGATAGTACGGTGCCCTGGCTGTCCACACTGGTGGCACAGACCATCATTATGGGGAGAAACACCAACATTGGGCTGTCCACTTGAAATGTTCAGTTGTCTTGGTGGTGGAGGCAGACGAGGTGCAGCATATGACGGCCTTGGTGTTGGAGCAGGTCGATGATGAACATTGTGTGGGATCCAGACTCGACATTTCTGAGCAGGTCGACTGGAAGACGAGCCGACATCTCGAGTACGCTTGAGCGACTCCTGGTATTTAGTCAGAGCTGTTTCAACTTGGAAAGATTTGCTGACAAGCGTTGCGAAGTCTGTGCAATCATGGACAGCAAGTGCAAGGTTTATATCGGTACATAGTCCTTCACGGAATTTCTCCTGCTTGCGTGCGTCAGTGCAGACGTCATCTTCAGCATAGCGGGACAATTCAAGGAATTTCCTCTGATATTCATCCACAGTCATTGTGCCCTGTGTAAGTTTGCGGAATTCCTGCTTCTTCTAGTCGATCAGACCTTGAGGAATGTATCGTGCACGAAAAGCTGACTGAAATTCCTGCCAAGTGGTTACCGTCTCTGCAGGCAACATACCCTTGTGGTTTTCCCACCATTGAGCAGCTGGACCCTTTAAGTGGAATGTCGCAAAGGTGACGTAACTGTCAGGGGCAACATTAGCTGACTCCATCTCAAACAGGATGTCACGAAGCCAATCATCAGCATCCATAGGATTGGTGGAGTTGTGGAAAACGGATGGATTGAGGCGCACAAATTCTGGCAGAGTTATTGGAGCATTCTGTTGCTGAGCATTCTGAGTTGGGAATTGAGCCAATACTCCGGTCATAAACTAACGGTTAAGCTCAAACTGCTGACGGTTGAGTTCAAACTGCTGCATCATTACGGTAATATAGGGTGGAGGTGGAGGATCGTCAGCCATCCTGCCAAATCAACAGGGGCAGTTTAGCAAGAAAACTGCATGTGTATGGAATGATTCATGAAGTAACACGCACAACAGAAGGAAGTGCAATAGATACTTCATCATATTCGCACCAGACATTCAAAGCCACACATAGCCTCGGTTAGAATCCGGCATTACGACAGCTGAAAGGGGAGGGCTAGACATCTAGGCGGCGCGCAGGCACGCGGTAGGGAAGTACACAATGAGACATAGCAAAGGCTACATCAACGTTGGAGAAAACTGTTGGAGCGAGGAATCTGCAAGTGACAACATAGGGTGCCCTCGATAAAAGGATCCTGTAAGCAGAATCTGACCCACAATCTTGGAGCAAGGGGGAATATTTTAGAACTCCGGGTGGATGTGATCACGAGAACCTAATGTTGGAGTTAGTAAAATTATAACCCGAATAGAAGAGAGATCAGAGTCCCAGAGTATAGACGAGAAATAAAAGATCCTAATACCACCCATTTGGCGACGTGGGCTCGTAAGCCACACAGTCATGTTAGTAAAATGGTTTTGGACCACTAGACTCAACTTCGGCCAAGGAGTCAGAAAGGGGGGTTTCTACAGTCAGTCGGCTCTGATACCAACTTGTGACGCCCCCGGCTCAATCATGCACTAGTCATACACGCAAATGCACATGATCAAGCCTAAGGACTCACGGGAAGATATCACAACACAACTCTAAAACATAAATAAAGTCATACAAGCTTTATATTACAAGCCAGGGGCCTCGAGGGCTCGAATACATAAGCTTGCGTACAAGCATCAGCGGAAGCATCAGATATCTGAGTACATATATGAAACAGAAACAGAAAAGCCTTTAGAAAGGCGGGGCAAAACAAAAACTACGATCGAAAGGCGTAGGCCTCCTGCTTGGGACCCTCTGATCCTACTCCTGGTCGACGGCAAGCTCGAAGTAATATCCACCCTCGGGATAGTAGTAGTAGCGATCGTCGGCGGGGCAGCTGTCTCAGGGGCTCCATCATCTGGTCGCGACAAACTGATATGAGGAGAAAAGGAAAACAAAGCAACCGTGAGTACTCAGAAGTACTCAGCAAGCAAGGATCTACACTACATATGCAACATTTTCAAGGGGAGGCTGTATATGTGGACTGGGCTGCAGAAAAGGCAGAATAAAGAGAAGGCCTAGTCCTATCAAAGACTAGCATCTTCAGAGGTCTTGCAGCATTAGAAGAGTGTAGATTAGTACCGTATAAAGTAGTAGTATCATTATGTCTCATCCTCACCTAGAGATCCTTTCTCGACTCCCTGCGAGAAAGCAATCCCAGAGCCATACAGTCATCAACCTCGTCCTGAGATCCCTTCTCAACTCCCTGCAAGAAGCAATCCTAGAGCCATACAGTCATCAACCTCGTCCTGAGATCCCTTCTCGACTCCCTGCGAGAAGCAATCCCAGAGCCATATATCCAGGTCTGATCTCAAGTTCTAGCTGTATCGATCGGGATACAACTCCGAGTGTCCGTTACCGTAGGACAGGCTATCGATAGATGTTTTCTTCCCTGCAGGGGTGCACCAACTTACCCACCACGCTCGCTTAACTCCGGCCGAACACACTTTTCCGGGTCATGCCCGACCTCAGCCAAACGACACACCGCAGCCCTATCTAGAGCTCAGCAGAGAGGTCCCCGCCGGTCTACATCCTAAGCGCAAGGGGGTCTTGGGCCATCGCCCCTCGCCCTCCGGGTCGTTGCGCACATGGCTCAGATCCAAGCACCACCTCTGTCGTGAATGGCGCCAATCACTCCATGCCGCACTGCTGAACTGGATGTCTGACAGAGCTTTCGGCTGATGCATACGATGCAGAACGCCCATACTATGCCCACGTGGTGGTTAGTGCTATCGGGCCAGAGGCCCGCTCAGATCACATATCCAAACCGTTAGTACCTTGGGGGTGCGGTAAAGAGCAGAGACTCACGAAAGATGTGACCCCGTCGCCCCATCTCGAGGACTTGCGGCAAGGGCTAAGAATGCCCGGCCATGCCTCGTATTCATCACTCGGGCACCATCCAGGTCAACCCATCTCACAAAAGACTGCCGGGAACTCAGGTCCACCTCTACTGGGCAGTACCGCCTGTCCCTCCAGTCCTGCAGTTGAAGTAACTCCCTCGGTTCGCCCTCGGGGCCGACCCATTTCTAACAGGGTGCAGGGGTAAAGTCACAGTAGCCGTGTGTCCATAACATCAAGGGAATCCGAGGTATCACCCTCGACGGATACCCACTCGATGTAACTGTCAAGGTGAACGTAGGAGGATTCACCCTCGATGGGTTCACACTTGATGTGTTGCACGACCGCGTCGTTATCGGAAGTGGTGAAGGAGGAATCACCCTCGATGACCACGACCAAATAGCTACTCTACAGGGTTAACATCTGAAGTGCTACACGAGGTATCACCCTCGGCACTCGATAGTAACGCTGCAGTGTCGTTACAACTAAGGGGGTGAAGTGCGGTGCCGGGGCCTGGTCTTCAATCCCGTTGATCGGGTCTTCTGATAATCCAGCGGGGCAGTCGGGACTAGTGGGGTCACTGATAGGTCTCTACCCAGCATATACTAAGCAGTCTAGGTTATGCAGGTAATTATCAACAGCAGGTTACAATAAACAGGCTATGCATCAGAATAGGTAAAGCAGCAACAACAGCAATTCTAATGCAAGCATGAGAAAATAGAATGGGCGATATCGGTATGCTCAAGGGGGGGCTTGCCTGGTTGCTCGGCGGCAAGGGCAAGGTCGTCAACGGTGGTGTCGGGCTCCGGAGCTGCGTCGGTACCGGGAACTGCGTCGGGGTCTAGCGAGAGAGAAGAGGGGGAGGAAACAGTAAATATAAAGCAAACAAGAGCATGACAAGACAATACGCAGTGTCGGGTGTGCCTTAACGTATGGTTGCACGACAACGAGGACGGGGGAATCCATCCGGGAATGTTTTCCCGGTTCCGGACAGTTGTCAGACAGATGACCGGAGGGGAACGGTTCCATGTTCGGGTAGCTAGGGACACGTGACGGACAAACGGACCACGTATCCGGATTCGCCTCATCGTTCTGAGCAACTTTCATGTATAAAGTTTTTCGATCGGAGTTACGGATTATTTTATATGATTTTTCAAAGTTTTAATAATATTCTAGAATTAACAGATTTAAATTAATTCCAAAATACAATTATTGTGCAGGCATGACATCAGCATGATGTCAGTAGGTTGACTAAGTCAACCCTGGCACGTGGGGCCCGTTTGTCATAGGCTTAGCTAATTTAAACAATTTTAAATTAACTAATCTAGTTAATTAGGCTAATTAAGCACAGTTAATTAAATTAAGTTAATTAAACTAATTAATTAATTAATTATATTTGTATTTCCTCTTTTTTTATTAACCAGGGGGGAACTGGGCCCCGCCTGGCAGTGGCCCAGGGCCATAGCGGGCGTGTGGGTGGCGGTTATGGGCGCCGGGCGTGGGCGCCCGTGTGTGCTCGAGGCCACCAGGGGGCGGCGGTGTCGGCAACGGCAGAGGCTGGCCGCAACGCGGCCAACGCGCGGGCCGGGCGGCAGCGGCGTGTGGGCGTAGGCGGGGCTAGCAGCCGAAGCACGCGTGGGCTCGGCGGGGCGAGGTGCAGCGGAGCGGAGGGCGGGGGCGCGGCGGCCAACGGCAGGGCGCGGCTGGTCGAGGCGAGGCCACGCACGGGAGTGCGCGAGCACTGGACAGTGCGGGCTCGGGCGCGGCCAAAGGCAGGCCAAGGCGCGCGCGGCAGAGCGAGCAGGCGCGGGACAGGGCTGGCGGTGCGCGACGCGGACAGAGGAATCAGGGGAAGATGGGGTTCCATACCCCTGATGCAGGGGTTCGCCGACGAGGCGCGGGGAAGTCCGTCGAGGGGGGGGGGGACGTGGACGACGTGCGACGACGAAGTCGAGGCGGTGCGGGGCTCCGGCAAGGTGTTCCTCCAGGCGACGGTGATGGCGACGCGGGGTCGAGCTCGGGGTCCGAGGTTGAGGAGGAGGTCGGGGACGACGCGGTGAGGTCCGGCGATGGCGTGGCGCCGGTGGGACGGTGAGGCGACACCGACGGGATCAGGGGCGGCGAGCGCAAGGGCGCCGCCTCGATCTAGATCCACGCGAGGGGGCAGGGGGAGACGAGGGAGGGGGATCAGGGAGGGGAGAGGTAGGGTTGGGCGTCGGCAGGCCAATAGGCCAGGGGCGGCGGGTTGGGCCGTGGGCCGGCCTGGCGGGCCGTTGCCAGTTGGAGGGGGGGGGGGGGGGTTTCTTTGTTTTTAGTTTTCTGTTTCATTTCTATTTTCCCTTTTTGTTTTCTCTTGTTTTACTGTTTTCTGCTTTTCGCAAATAGTTAGGCCACCAATTGACTTTTACCAAATTAGTGACCTAGCCCATTAGATGCTATGTAATACCTATAACTGCCAAAAATTGGTTTGGAGACAATTGGAGTTCACACAAATTTTGTGTTAAATAAAATGTATTAATCATTGATGTTTTGGTAATGTTAGAGCCACCCAATTAATTTATTAATTGTTGGTTACAATTTTAGAATAGTCTCTGGAATAGTTGCTATTTACTGAACATTTTAGTTTCTGTCTTGAACAACTTTTATTTTCTCTTTAATTTAATTTGAATTTTTGGGTTAGGAGTTGAAATGCAATATGATGCAAATGATGATTAGGCACTGTTGATCATGATGACATGGCATAATCGAAAGGGTGATTACTGTAGCTTAATACATGGGGTGTTACATTCTCTTGCTACAAGAATTTGATTTACATATTACTGATAGGAAGGGAGCCGAGAACCCCGTAGCAGACAACTTGTTTAGGTTAGAAAATATTCTTGACGACCCACTACCTATTGATGATAGCTTTCCTGATGAGCAATTAGCAGTCATAAATGCTTCTCGTAGTACCCCATGGTATGCAGACTATGCTAATTATATTGTTGCTAAATTTATACGACCTAGTTTTACATACCAACAAAAGAAAAGGTTTCTCTATGATTTGAGACATTACTTCTGGGATGACCCACACCTTTATAAAGAGGGAGTAGATGGTGTTATTAGACATTGTGTGCCTGAGCATGAACAGGAACAAATCCTACGCAAGTGTCACTCCGAGGCTTACGGAGGACACCATGCTGGAGACAGAACTGCACACAAGGTATTACAATATGGTTTTTATTGGCCTACTCTTTTCAAAGATGCTCATAAGTTTGTCTTGTCTTGTCTTGTCTTGTGATGAATGTCAAAGAATTGGTAACATTAGTAGACGTCAGGAAATGCCTATGAATTATTCACTTGTTATTGAACCATTTGATGCTTGGGGATTTGATTATATGGGACCTTTTCCTTCCTCTAATGGGTATACACATATTTTGGTTGCTGTTGATTATGTTTCTAAGTGGGTAGAAGCTATTCCAACTAGTAGTGTTCATCATAACACCTCCATTAAAATGCTTAAATAAGTCATTTTCCCGAGGTTTGGAGTCCCTAGATATTTAATGACTGATGGTGGTTCACACTTTATTCATGGTTCTTTCCGTAAATTGCTTGCTAAGTACGATGTTAACCATAGAATTGCATCTCCATATCATCCTCAGTCTAGTGGTCAAGTAGAATTAAGTAATAGAGAAATAAATTTGATCCTGCAAAAGATTGTTAATAGATCTAGGAAGAATTGGTCTAAGAAACTCGATGATGCATTATGGGCTTATAAAACTGCTTATAAAAATCCTATGGGTATGTCTCCCTATAAAATGGTTTATGGAAAAGCATGTCACCTACCTCACGAATTAGAACATAAAGCTTATTGGACAGTCGAAGAACTCAACTATGATTTCAAACTTGCCGGTGAGAAGAGGTTATTATACATTAGCTCACTTGATGAATGGAGAACCCAAGCCTATGAAAATGCCAAGTTGTTTAAAGAAAGGGTTAAAAGATAGCATGACAAAAGAATACAAAAGCGGGAATTTAATGTAGGTGACCATGTCTTGCTATACAATTCTCATTTAAGATTTTTTGCAGGAAAACTTCTCTCCAAATGGGAAGGTCCTTACATTATCGAAGAAGTATATCGTTCCGGTGCCATCAAGATCAACAATGCCAAAGGCAACAACCCGAAGGTGGTGAAGGGGCAAAGTATCAAACATTATATCTCAGGTACGCCCATAAATGTTGAAACTAATATTATTCATTCTATAACACCGGGGGAGTACATAAAGGAAACTTTCCAGAATGCTCGAGAACCCTGAAAAAAATAGGTATGTGATACGGTAAGTCAACCGACTCCAAAAGTTTTCCAAAAGCAATTTTACTACGTTTTAGGAATATTTAAAAAATTAGGAAAATAAAAACTAGTCCGAAAAGTGCATGAGCAGGCGACAAGCCTGGGAGGCGCGCCTCCCGAGCTTGTGGCCACCTCGTGTACCTCCCGAACTCCATTTTCTCCTAGAATACTTGTTTTGCACGGTAAAAATTCATTATATAATCTCCCGAAGGTTTTGACCACCGTATCACGACAATATCCTCTGTTCTTGTTTTGAGCTATTTCTGCAGTAGATTTAGAGCAAGTTGTCTTCGCAAGAGTCGGTCGGGGAGAGTCGGGTCTCTCACCCAACAGCAGATCCAAGAGCATACAGCGAAGTTAATCCCTTTGGGTGGTCAACAGAGGAAGAGATAGAAGCCGACCTAAAAAGAGTGGATGCCATGGAAGAGGATCAAGAAGTCACTTCTCTTCCTCAACCTGGAGCCATGCATGTGGAACTCGATGACTCGATCCTCCCAAATTCGATCAAACCTCCCGGTGCTAACACTACTAGGGATAACCCTAGTAGTAGCGCTGGAAATAGTGCTAGCAGTAGCGCGGGTACCAGTGTGATATCTACTACGCAACCTTCTTCTTGTAGACTCGTGTTGGGCCTCCAAGCGCAAAGTTTTGTAGGACAGTAGCAATTTTCCCTCAAGTGGATGACCTAAGGTTTATCAATCCGTGGGAGGCGTAGGATGAAGATGGTCTCTCTCAAACAACCCTGCAACCAAATAACAAAGAGTCTCTTGTGTCCCCAACACACCCAATACAATGGTAAATTGTATAGGTGCACTAGTTTGGCAAAGTGATGGTGATACAAGTGTAATATGGATAGTAGATATAGGTTTTTGTAATCTAAAAATATAAAAATAGCAAGGTAACTAGTAACAAAAGTGAGCAAAAATGGTATTGCTATGCTTGAAAACAAGGCCTAGGATTCATACTTTCACTAGTGCAAATTCTCTCAACAATGATAATATAATTAAATCATATGGCAATCCCTCAACGTGCGACAAACAATCACTCAAAAGTTTCTATCGGAGAATGTAGGACGAAAACATGCATCAACCCCTATGCATAGATTACCCCAATGTCACCTCGGGAATCCGCGAGTTGAGTGCCAAAACATACATCAAGTGAATCAATAGAACACCCCATTATCACCACGGGTATCCCACGCAAGACATACATCAAATGTTCTCAAATCCATAAAGGTGTTCAATCCGATAATAGTGAAACCTCAAAGGTAAAACTCAATTCATCACAAGAAGATAGAGAGGGATAAACACCATGTGATCCAACTATAGTAACAAAGCTCGCGATACATCAAGATCGTGCCAAATCAAGAACACGAGAGAGAGAGAGAGAGAGAGATCAAACACATAGCTACCGGTACATACCCTCAGCCCCGAGGGTGAACTACTCCCTCCTCATCATGGTGGCCATCGGGATGATGAAGATGGCCTCCGGTGATGATTTCCCCCTCCCGCAGGGTGCCGGAATGGGGTCCCGATTGATTTTTCGTGGCTACAAAGGCTTGTGGCGGCAGAACTTCTGATCTAGGGTTATTTTCAGAGGTTTGGGTATTTATAAGAATTTTTGGCATCGGTCTCACGTCAAGGGGGTGCTCGAGGGGCCCACAAGCCGGGGGGCGCGCCCTAGGGGGGTGGGCGTGCCCCTAGGCTTGTGGCCTCCTCGGTCACCTCCTGGCCTAGCTCCGGTGCTTCGGGGGTCTCTTTTGGTCCATAAAAAATCACCGTAAATTTTCAGCCCATTCCGAGAACTTTTATTTCTGCACAAAAAACGACACCACGGTAGTTCTGCTGAAAACAACATCAATCCGGGTTAGTTCTAATCAAATCATACCAAAACCATATAAAATTGTTGTAAACATGCCATGATTAATTCATAAATTATAGATACGTTGGAGACGTATCAGCATCCCCAAGCTTAATTCCTGCTCGTCCTCGAGTTGGTAAATGATAAAAGAAATAATTTATGAAGTGTGAATGCTAGCATAGTGCATAAATTTGATCAATGATAATTTCAATCACTTCTTCTAGCATCATTATATATCATAAACAGTAGCTCATCTCATAAAATTTCTCATGATCAAGTAACAAGCTATTCACATGTTAAAGCATAGACCATAAACTTTCTTGAAAACTAAAAAACTATGTTCTCAGTCATCAAACAATTACAATTCATCTTATTTTCAGGAAGGGTCTATGTAAGAGCTTTGATTTAGCAAATTCCACATACTCAACTATCATATAGTCTTCCATGATTGCTGACACTCAAAGCATATTTTTAGAACAAATAGCATCCATCGAACACAGAGAAATATGGGGGCTTAATGTTTGGCCTCCCAACTTATTTATCATATAGATAATTGTCAACAATAATAATTCATGATCAAATATATTTGAATGGCCATATATGCTTGGATCTTCCCCCACCACATGATACTTGCCAACTAGAGAATAACTAAGGTTGAAATGAGAAGGAATACTACTGACTCTTGCATAAAAGTAAAAGATAGGCCCTTCGCAGAGGGAAGCAGGGATTTGTAGAGGTGCCAGAGCTCGAAGCTTTTAAAATAGAGATGAATATAATTTTGAGAGGTATGCTTTCATTGTCAACGTAACGACCGAGAGTTCCCAAGATCATCCATGCTAGAAACATTGTAGGCGGTTCCCAAATATAAAGGTAAAGTTTTACTCCCCCTCCACCAACAAACACAAGCCATGGCTAGCCGAATCCTCGGGTGCCCTCCATACCAACAACAATCCGGGGGAGTTTTGTTTTATTATGATATTTTGATTTTGATCATAGGACTGGGCATCCCAATTACCAGCCACTTTCTCGTAAATGACAAGAGAATAAACACTCATCATGAGAACAATCCACCTAGCATGGAAGATACTGACCGCCCCCTGTCGCTTCATGAGCGATTTTGGCATACAAAACAGATTATTATTTGAAGATTTAGAGTTTGGCACATGCAAATTTACTTGGAACGGCAGGCAAATACTGCATATAGGTAGGTATGGTGGACTCATATGGAATAACTTTGGGTTTAAGGAAGTGGATGCACAAGCAGTATTCCCGCTTAGTACAGGTGAAGGCTAGCAAAAAATTCTAAGCAAGCACCACATGTTGGAGGATCCATAACAATATAATTTCTATACAAATATACCCAAACATAACTCATTATGTTGTCTTCCTTGTCCAACTTCAACTAATTTGCTCAAGTTTGAAAATAATTAATGGGGATCACAATCATAGAAGATGTCCAAGATAGTATATTTATATGTGGAATCTCTCTTCCTTCAATATTCTTTCATGAATTGTTCAAGTGACCAATGTTGTGTTTGCTAACTTTCAATAAATTTTACCACCTATACTTCTTATATGTGAAGTCATTACTCCCCATGGGATAAGCATATGAAACATATATAATTTCAGATTTATGATATTCAATTCATTCAACCATTGACTCATAGGATATAAGTGAAGCACGAGAGTAAATGACAAACTACTCCAAAAAGATATAAGTGAAGGTCAATGAGTAGTCAAATAATTGAGTAGCTATGTGAAGACTCTCTCTCATTTAAAAATTTCAGATCTAAGTATTTTATTAAAACAGCAGGCAAAACAAAATAAAATGACATTCTAAAAATAGCACACATCATGTGAAAATGCAAAAACTTAGGCTCAACCGATACTAACCGATAATTCTTGATGAAGAAAGGTGGGATGCCTACCGGGGCATCCCCAAGCTTAGATGCTTGAGACTTCTTGAAATATTATCTTGGGATGACTTGGGCATCCCCAAGCTTGAGCTTTTGTGTCTCCTTAATTCCTTTTATATCACGGTTTCCCTAAATCTTAAAAACTTCATCCACACAAAACTCAACAAGAACTCGTGAGAAAAGTTAGTATGAATCAATGCAACACCTTATCATTCTCTACTCTAGAAAATCACTAAAATCATTATTTAACATTGCATACTAAATTCCTCTGCATATTTAATACTCCTATCCTCAAATAGAATCATTAAACAAGCAAACATATGCAAACAATGCAAACATAACAGCAATCTGTCTAAACAGGACAGTCTGTAAAGAGTGCAATTTTACTCACACTTACCTAACTCCAATTTTTTTTGAAAATTTACCACACTTTTTAAAATTTATCATATCTTATTTTGCAAAAAATTGCAATATTTTATCACATCCTGAATTTTCTCAAGAATTCACGCACTAGCATGCAACTTTCTGTTTTCAAACAGCCACATATAGACTTGCAAAATAAGCGTGGTAAAGGCTATACTTGACATTTTTATTGAAATAAAAGATTCAAAACATTACTATAAATAACATAAAGCAAATAATAATAAATAAAATGACGCTCCAAGCAAAACTCATATCATGTGACGAATAAAAATATAGCTCCAAGTGAGGTTACCGATAATGTTGAAGACGAAAGAGGGGATGCCTACCGGGGCATCCCCAAGCTTAGTTGCTTGGATATTCCTTGAATATTACCTTGGGGTGCCTTGGGCATCCCCAAGCTTAGTTTCTTGTCACTCCTTATTCTCCTCATATCGATATGTCACCCAAAACTTGAAAACTTCAACCACACAAAACTTAACGGAATTTCGTGAGATGGGTTAGCATAGTAAAACAAATCATTCACTTGGGTACTGTCAAAGACAAGATTCATAATTGTTTCCACATAATACCTACTGTACTCTATAATTTCCACAATGTATATTAAGCAATATAAGCCATAGAAACTAGAAAACAATCAAACTATGCATCGAAAACAGAATCTGTCAAAAACAAAACAGTATGTAAAGATCTAAATTATGCTCATACTTCTGTTACTTCAAAAATTCTGAAAACCTAGGAAAACGTAGAATTTTTTTATATCAATACTATTTAAAAAATTCAGAAGTTTTCGATGCTCTAGTTATTTTTAACAATTCTGTTACTGGACACAAAAGTTTCTGTTTTTGCACAGAATCAAGTCAACTATCAACCACACTATCCCAAAGGCTTTACTTGGCACTTTATTCAAACAAAAGCTATAAAACATGATTACTACAGTAGCTTTATCATGTGAACACACAAAAAAAATAGGGGTAAATATTGGGTTGTCTCCCAACAAGCGCTTTTCTTTAATGCCTTATTAGCTAGGCATGATGATTTCAATGATGCTCACATAAAAGATAAGAATTGAAACATAATGGGAGCATCATGAAGAATATGACTAGAACATTTAAGCCTAACCCACTTCCTATGCATACGGATTTTGTGAGCAAACAATTTATGGGAGCAAGAATCAACTAGCATAGGAAGGCAAAACAAGCAAAACTTCAAGATTTTCAACACATAGAGAGGAAACTTGATATTATTGAGATATGTAAAAGCATATGTTCCTCTCTCATAATATTTTTCAGTAGCATCATGAATGAATTTAACAATATAACTATCACATAAAGCATTCTTTTGATGATGCCTAAGCATAGAAATTTTATTACTCTCCACATAAGCAAATTTATTCTCATGAATAGTAGTGGGAGCAAACTCAACAAAATAACTATCATGTGAGGCATAATCCAATTGAAAATTAAAATCATGATGACAAGTTTCATGGTTATAATTATTCTTTATAGCATACATGTCATCACAATAATCATCATAGATAGCAACTTTGTTCTCATAATCAATTGGAACCTCTTCCAAAATAGTGGATTCATCACTAAATAAAGTCATGACCTCTCCAAATCCACTTTCATCAATATTGTGAAAAGATTCGACACCCTCCAAAATAGTGGGATCATTATTTCCTAGAGTTGACACTCTTCCAAACCCACTTTCATCAATATAATCATCAATGTAATCTAGCTTCTACCCATAAGAAATAAGACTGGAGTGTTTGTGTTAGAGGGGGTACCCTTGGGTGTGGAGTGAACATTTAAACATGTAATCTGGTATGTAACCCCCCTGTTTTGTTAACCTTCGGTTAACTCTATATAAAAAAGCAACAATAGAAGCCTCTCCTGTTGTTTTAATTTTCAAAAGAAATCGGAGGCATGCTTTCATCATAATAAATTTTCTCATCAAAACTTGGGGGACTAAAAATATCATCTTCATCAAATATAGCATCCCCAAGCTTATGGCTTTGCATATCATTAGCATCATGGATATTCAAATAATGCATACCAACAACATTGCAATCATGCTCATCATTCAAAGATTTTATGCCAACCATTTTATTGAATTCTTCTTCTATCAATTGAGCACAATTTTCCGATCCATCGTTTTCAAGAAAGACATTATAAAGATGAATTATATGTGGCAACCTCAATTCCATTTCTTGTAGTTTTCTTTTATAAACCAAACTAGTGATAAAACAAGAAACTAAAAGATTCAATTGCAAGATCTAAAGATATACCTTCAAGCACTCACCTCCCCGGCAATGGCGCTAGAAAAGAGCTTGATGTCTACTATGCAACCTTCTTCTTGTAGACTCGTGTTGGGCCTCCAAGCACAGAGTTTTATAGGACAGTAGCAATTTTCCCTCAAGTGGATGACCTAAGGTTTATCAATCTGTGGGAGGCGTAGGATGAAGATGGTCTCTCTCAAACAACCCTGCAACCAAATAACAAAGAGTCTCTTGTGTCCCCAACACACCCAATACAATGGTAAATTGTATAGGTGCACTAGTTGGGCGAAGAGATGGTGATACAAGTGTAATATGGATAGTAGATATAGGTTTTTGTAATCTGAAAATATAAAAAACAGCAAGGTAACTAGTAACAAAAGTGAGCAAAAACGGTATTGCAATGCTTGAAAACAAGGCCTAGGGTTCATACTTTCACTAGTGCAAATTCTCTCAACAATGATAACATAATTAAATCATATGGCAATCCCTCAATGTGCGACAAAGAATCACTCCAAAGTTTCTATCGGAGAACGTAGGACAAAAACATGCATCAACCCCTATGCATAGATTGCCCCAATGTCACCTCGGGAATCCGCGAGTTGAGTGCCAAAACGTACATCAAGTGAATCAATAGAACACCCCATTATAACCAAGGGTATCCCACGCAAGACATACATCAAGTGTTCTCAAATCCATAAAAGTATTCAATCCGATAATAGTGAAACCTCAAAGGTAAAACTCAATTCATCACAAGAAGATAGAGAGGGAGAAACACCATGTGATCCAACTATAGTAACAAAGCTCGCGGTACATCAAGATCGTGCCAAATCAAGAACACGAGAGAGAGAGAGATCAAACACATAGCTACTGGCACATACCCTCAGCCCCGAGGGTGAACTACTCCCTCCTCATCATGGTGGCCACCGGGATGATGAAGATGGCCTCCGGTGATGATTTCCCCCTCCGACAGGGTGCCGGAACGGGGTCCCGATTGGTTTTTTTGGCTACAGAGGCTTGTGGCGGCGGAACTTCTGATCTAGGGTTCTTTTCGGAGGTTTGGGTATTTATAAGAATTTTTGGCATCGGTCTCACGTCAAGGGGGTGCCCGAGGGGCCCACAAGTTGGGGGGCGCGTCCTAGGGGGGTGGGCGCGCCCCCTGGGCTTGTGGCCTCCTCGGTCACTTACTGGCCCAGCTCCGGTGCTTCGGGGGTCTCTTTTGGTCCATAAAAAATCACCGTAAATTTTTAGCCCATTCCGAGAACTTTTATTTTTGCACAAAAAACGACACGATGGTAGTTCTGCTGAAAACAACGTCGGTCCGGGTTAGTTCTAATCAAATCATACCAAAACCATATAAAATTGTTGTAAACATGGCATGATTACTTCATAAATTATAGATACGTTGGAGACGTATCACAGCGCTACTACTACGGCGCTACAGCTAACATGTAGTTGTAGTGTTGGTTGAAACGTGCTGCTGCTATCCCTACCTAGCAGTAGTGTGTGTTGGCCAGGCGCTACTGCTATCCCTACCTAGCAGTAGCGCTTTTCCTTACCAGCGCTACTGCTAAACCAGCACTACTGCTAACTTTGCATGTATTTTTTACTATGTATTAGCCCTGTATTTTACATGTTTTATATAGTAGTGTAGTCATATCATAAACATACAATATGCTCATCATATCATACACATAATAGTCTCATCACATCATCCAACACAAATGATGCCGTCTCTTATCATAATCTCGATATAGCGATACAAGTTAAGTGACATGTCTCGAATACAAGCAACTGCATGTTCAACACATAAACAGGTTTCATCATCTATATCGAAACTAAGATATAGAAGAGAATAGTGATCACTATGAGCAAGAGCGTGATAATGTAGTAGTTCTTGAGGCGCTGGTTCTGATCCCTCTCTCGCGCTAGCGTGAACCTTAAGTAACTAGCTTCCACTTCAGCTCTGCTCTTGAACCCCTTCTGGCTGCCGCCCGAGTACCCCGACACCTGGGCTTGACACTCTAGCCACTCGTTGTATACTCCTGGAACCTTCCCTACATACACGGCGTAGCACTTATAGGCCATCGATGATCTAAAAACGTGCATCATGACATAATGAAATCATCGATAATATGCAACATAATATATAGTTGAGCAACAGAAAGAGACAGAGTTAGCAAAAATAGAAGCAACATATCATAAGCATAAATAACAAAGTTCATCGTACCCAAACTGTCCTAACTAGAGTGATCTTTGCTAGTTGAGGAGGACGGTTTAATTACATCACAAAGTTTCGTCGTGCATAAATTCAAAGTTTCGTCATAGAGAAAGTAGTGACTAAACAGACACATTGTCATATATCATCAATCACTCCAACATGTCGTGCCATCCTTCCAAATCAGGGAGGAAGTCCCCGAGCGAAGTGAAAGGCTTCAAGTCGAGACGCTGAGTGGCTACGCGTGTTCGGACATCTTCCCGCGACATTTGCCCTTCTTCGTAGAACGTCCCTGTTTTCTCGAGGACCTCCTTCATGATGACTTGGGCAAGTTCACGCTGGATGTGATAGAACTCAACTCGGAGTCGATGATCCGGTACATTTCCTAGTTTCTTGGCCCATTGCAGAATATTGGCCTCGCCGGATTTAGTTGACATGCGAAGGTTCTGGCGATCCCGTCTGTACTCCAGCATGTGGTGCATGACATAGAAACCATCACTAAGAGTGCGTCTCGGTTGCTGGATGCAGCAGAAGTCGGTCTTATGGCTGAAGTAGGGCACGTGGTTCTTTGTCCTCTTGACTGTGATCTCTCCAGCACAGTGGCCGTAGCTTAAGATAGCACTATCGAGAACAGCCTTGATGTGGGTGTAATCCTTTTTCTTATGTTCTTCGATGAGTCCAAGTAAAGAGCGTGGGAGAATCGGGGGTAAAGAATGATGAGGACGGCGCGCCCCTCGATGCACAAAATAAGTACACCTCAAATTAGCCTCCACGCATGCAAATGAATTATTGAAATCGAAGCAAGGATATCCGCGGATGACTTACACGGGATGATAAGGCAGGAGAATCATCTCCTTGTCCTTATTGGCGACCATGAAATTGACGATGTAGTTCCTCGCATATTCATGGTGCTTTGAGAAGACTGCCAAGAAGCCCTCGTGCATAAAGTACGGGTCAGCGACACAGATATGAGATATTTGCTTGTGCCTGATGATGCAATTCATGTACAAGGCATAAAGGCGGACAAACGTAAAATCCAGCCTTGTCATTTGAAACATGTCGAAGATGTAATCAAATCGAAGGAAGACCTTATCCGCGGGGAATGTGTGGACGTAGAACCTTTGCTGCGGCACGTTAACCACGTAGAGCGGGTATCCTGGATTTTTCAAGGCGATTAGGCTTTTCTCTCTCAACAGCACATCGTCATGAAGTCTCCTTAGATCATCATCTATGGCCTCTAACGCTGCCTTAGGTAGGATCGGATCACCGGGGATATGGTATTTCGCCGCACCTTTGATAGGTATACGGTCTTCCATCCGAGGCTGAGGAGGCGGCTGGCTCATAGAAGCAGCTTTGGCGGCATTAGGGCCTTTCTTTGGTCTCTTCCTATGCTTCTTTGATTCTAGAAGTTAGCCTATCATACCGTCCCTGACCACCACCCCCAGTGTTGTCGGGCTCAGCATTAATGCATGAGTTGCATGTTGTTGTTGCTGGGTTGAGGCGGCATCTGAAGGCGTGTCCTGCGATGATTGCAGGAAGAGAGACTTCTTGCAATCGGCCTTAAGACGATCCTGCTCCGGCAATTCAGGCATCAACTCATCATGCTCAAACCCTGAGTCATATTGCTGAGCCATCAATCCTGTCGTCATAGCCGCCGGTATTGAGATACTGTGGAGGGTCATCATCCTCGTCCATGGCATCAACCATTGCTTATTCGACGGCGGTGCCGTCATCAGCCACTAATGGAGCCTGATCTTCCTCACGCCATCCGCTATCACCCGGCACGACATGTGCCACTAATTGGGTAGGTGGGGTGGTGGTGTTCATACCTTCCTGAGGCTGCTTGGTCATTGGTGTGCTCCCGGCACCCTCCAGACGAAGGAGACTCTTCGGCCACAACAGGACCCAACTCTTGTAATTGCCAATCCGTGGCGGGGTCTCGTCGTCATCTCCCCCTAGTGATACCGGAGGAGCCAAATTCTCGTAGCCCACTTTGACACTGGCCACGGAAACCTTTAAGATGTCAGGAGGCATCGGTCGGCTATGGAACAATTGTTCCTTCGGCTTCACTATCGTCGCCTATCCCACGTCCACCTTCTGGCCGCTGATGGTGTACAATATGGTGCAAGGGGTTTCGTCGGCCTGTGAAGACATGTCTGCGACATGAGACATCCGAAAGGCAATGGAAATGGGAGATTATACATATATTGAAGAGGGACGGTGTGTAATGTAGTTACCTTTACGACGTCGAGCTCACCCAAAGACGAAGCCCCACCGAGCACGCCAGAGACGGAGGACGGGCTGCTATGAGTAGGTGCGGGAGCAGGCGCGGGAGCAGGTGCTGATGCAACGCTAAACGAGCTGCTCCGACGAAGCTGGGGAGGGGAAAGTCCACTGCCTCTTTATCTAGATTTTGCTTGGTCCAATTGATGACAGCCGGAATCAAGGCACCAAAAGAAGATACCATTTCCTCTCTTGCGGCAGCTACCGCTGCTTTGACTGCCTCGTTCAGCAACTCAGGTCGTATCGCTTCTTTAGTCTTAGCTGATTTCTTATCGATCGCAATCTCAACCTTCTTGTCGATGTTTATTTTGTTTAACCTCCATCTTTGCTTTCTCTCCTCGGCGTCCTCACGGTAGTAGTGCTTCCACGTGGCGCCGTCTCCGACGCCGTGCACGCGTCCATACGACGGCCGAGTGTCCACCGGGAGTCTTTTCAATATGTTCAAGGCCCGGTTGAAAGGGGTATCCCACTTGGGCCTCGCCAACGCCTCAGATGGCGAGTTGCTTTCGACTGCAATCTTGTGCTGCTCTTTCTGCAAAAGGAATATGGATCCTTTACAAATGTGACTAAACGTGCAGTCGAATTGATCAGAAGCTAAAGTAAGGTGGTAAATTAATAATTACCAGCAGTCTCATGAACTCCCTCATGATCGCGTCAGTTTCAAAAACCTTCTTGATTGGGTCCCAATGGTACCGGGCCCTGATGACATCACACTCCTGCTGGACGGTGAACTCCGCCAAGGGGCTGGGAGCCCCAGACTTTCGCGTTCCGCGTCCCCCTTGGCCCATATTTTCCTCTTCCCCGCGTAACCACGGCTTCCGAGGAGGTGGTACCCCATGTTCCTTTCTTGAAGCCCCTTCATGTACTCTGACTTTTCTTTGGCAGCTTCGGCAACGCAAGCCTCTTTGAATATTCTGAATTGCACTTCCGTAATTGTCGGATTATCCTTTACAATCTCGGAGTAGGGTTCCTTTTGGACGATGATTCGATGTTTCACCCTTACTTTCCAGGCGGACAACGCGCCGCTAAAGTTGCCCATGGCTTTGTTGTTTATCTTCTTCATTGTCGGGTCGTGCCACAGTCGAGGATATTTGATTTCATCCTGGCCCGGGAACAAGAATCTCTGGTGCAGCTTCATTAGGAGGAAGTTATGCATATTTGGTATCTTCCTTAATTTTTTGTCATTGATGGTGGCTATTTCCCGTAGGATGTAGCCTACTTGATTGTCATAGCACATGCGCACTTCCTCAGGTTCTGTTGGCTTGAAATTGCCGGGGTCCACCACCGTGACCACCAGTCTAGTAGTGCCGAGCTGGTTTGGGCGCTGTATCCTCTTCGGTGACGGTTCTTTACCAGCTAATTCACCAGCATCGGCGCCGATCTCAATGATGGTGTCGGTGTCGGTGCCGCTGTCGGTTTTGATGCAATCCTCAGATGTGACAGGGGGGTACTGCAACCGTTGTTGCTCGTCCAGATAGTTCAAATAGTTGTCTGCCGCCTCGTAGACGTTGCAATTATCAGAACCCCCTCCTTCATCGTTGTTAGACATGTTTCCTATGATTAAGTCTAGTCAATTAATTCTAGACCTAATAAAATGAATAATGACATAAAAAAGGCCTATGTTTTGCCCGAATGTTGATTCATTCCCTTTGCGGCAAATCCCGGGCACTCGATATGTCCTAGTTTCTAGCACAAGTCATGCCGAAATTCACGGAAAATTTCGGCATGACCTTTGCTAAAAAGTGGACAAATCGAGCGCGTGAAATTTGCCGAAACGGAAATGAATCAACATTCCGGCAAAACATAGGCCACTCGGAATCATTCCCTGCAAACAACAAAAGGCCACTTGGGCACAATCGAACCACTTCAATGTTGCATATAACAGGACCACTTAAGAACCTGTACATGAGCAACTACAACAGTAGATATACATGAGCAAACACTATTGACGAATTTGCATATAACATGACCACTTCAAATTTGCATCTCCTAGTGTTTGACACTTCAATAAAATCTACACAAATCTTATGCTCTTCTCAAACTCAATTCAAAAACCAAATATAGATGGATGAACCCTAGAAACTTAGAACCCTAGAACCTTTACATATTTCTGTCCTAAATTAATGTCCTAATAAAAATTATGAACCCTAGAACTCAATTTCTATCCTAAATTTCAGATTATGAACCCTAGAACTCAATTCAAATTATGTCCTAAATTTCTGTCCTAATAAAAAATCAGTAAAAATTAAGAACCTACTGGACTAGCAGCACTAACAGAAACTTATAATTTTTATATTGAATTTTTTTCTTTAAACTAAACCCTACTGGACTAGCAGCACTAATAGAAATTTATATTTTTATATTGAATTTTTCTCTAAACTAAACCCTACTGCCCTAATTAACATCTAGTTAAACCCTACTGCCCTAACATTTCTAGTTAAACCCTACTGTCCTAACCCTACTGCCCTAGTTACTTAAGCATCTACAAGTACTAGCTAATTTGATGAACCCTAACTAATTAGATGAACCCTAGCTACTTAAGCATCTACAACTACTTAAGCACCCTAGCTAGGCAGAGGTAGGGGAGGAGGAGGTGTAAGCATGCTCACCTCGGGGGCCGGCGGAGGTAGGGAGCAGGAGGAGGCAGAGCGGCCGAGGGAGGGGGCGCACGGCGTTGAGGTCGGGGTCGGGGCTCGGGCGCGTGGTGAGGGAGGGTACCAGACAGCGACGGAGGGCACCATACGGCGTGCAGAGGGCCCATGAAGGCTGACGGCGATGTAGGTCGCGCGCAGGGCGACGACGACAACAACAGAGGAGTGGGGATTTGGGGGAGAACTGGTCAGGGGAGAAAGCCCGTGTGGGGGTTATGTCAAACGTAGCAGTAGCGCTAGTAGGAAAACATCGCTATAGCTAAGTTAGCTATAACACTATTATATAAAACACGCTACTGCTATAGGAAGTAGCTATAGCGCTGGTCGAGAAAACGCGCTACCGCTATAGGAAGTAGCTATTGCTATTTATTTTCCTTTTTCTTTTCTTTTTCTTTTCTTTTTTCCATTTCCATTTCCTTTTCCTTTTCTTTTTTACTTTTCTTTTTTCCTTTTCTTTTCCTTTTTCTTTTTATTTTCTTTTTCTCTTTCTCTTCCGAAAGACGACCGAGAGCCGGAATCATGTGTATATGCATGGTGGGAAGGCGATATATATTACATCATTTGACCAATAACGGTTAAGTGCGTATACAAA
This sequence comes from Thinopyrum elongatum, assembly GCA_011799875.1. Classification (NCBI taxonomy): domain Eukaryota; kingdom Viridiplantae; phylum Streptophyta; class Magnoliopsida; order Poales; family Poaceae; genus Thinopyrum; species Thinopyrum elongatum. Next base: position 398,773,877 of record CM022299.1, on the reverse strand, counting down.
ATAGGAACATATATATTACATCATTTGACTGATAACGGTTTCTTAGCGTCAACATTTACGTTTCTGAGTGAGCTCCTTTCCTTTCTTGTTCGCTGCCGAATAATTGAGCCCCTCATTGTGACTTTTCCTTTTCCATGGAGTACAATTTTTCTTAGGTAATGTAGTCGTGCTTCTTCTTTTGACATATGCTTCATCATCATCGTCATCTCTTCGACCCTTCCATAGAATCTTTCAGTTGCGCCGTTGTCAATGGCCATGCATTCCATCGTCTCCCCGGAGTTCTGGTAATCACTGTCTATGTCTTTGGCCTCCGTGTAAAATGTGTATCCGTTGATATCATACGCCTGATATGTCACAAGGTTGGCCGCGGAGCCATGTGCTAAGGCGTGTATGAGCAATCCGTCCGCACTGCCCTCTTCCGGGGGATTAGCAAGAACATGCTCTTTGAACCAACACAAGAAAGTGGAGTTGTGCTCTCTAGTAACTTCAGCGTCCGTCTTGTTTAGCCCCTGGTCACGATACTTCTTTATGATGCTTTCTTTGTGCAGCTCCACGAAAGGATCTACCACGTCTAGGTGCTGTAGCACTACTAAGTTTGCTATGTCCATGTCATTGCGTCGACCCGAGTAGTCCACATGCAAGTCCCTTTGGCCGTTCGTGTGACCTTCTCCTCCGAGCCTCCCAAGGTGCTATTTGACGGGCAAACCAACAACAGGGTTTTCACCGGCTAGATAATTCTCGCAGAAGGAGATGCACTCTTGGGTCAGATAGCCCTGCACGATGCTTCCATCTGAACGGGAAATGTTACAAATGAATCCTTTGATGACCCCATTCATTCTCTTAAACGTCATCATGCTGTGAAGGAATGACGACCCGAGGTCGATGATGTCGTCCACAATGTGGACACACAGATGCACCATGATATCAAAGAACGCGGGCGGGAAGTAAATCTCAAGCTCATTTAGTATGAAAATGATCTCTTCCTGTAGCCTTCGGTGCTACTTCACACTGATCGACTTCTGAGATATAACATCGAAAAAGTTGCAGAGACCAGTAAGCGTCTCACGGACGTGCTCGTCCATTATACCTCTAAGGGCAACCGGAAGGATCTGCATCATCATCACGTGACAATCATGAGACTTCATCCCGCTGAACCTTTTCTTCTTGGTGTCTAGAAATCTTCTTATCTTCCCACAGTAACCGGAACTAACTTTGATTTCGATAAGGCACTTGAAGAATTGATCGATCTCCTTTGGATTTAGGGTGAAGCAAGAAGGGGCAATAATTCTCTTCCTTCTTGTTGACTTTTTTGCCCCTGTCCCCCGCCTCCGTCTCTGTCTCCTCTGACTTTTTACGGGGCGGCATATGGAGATCAACCCTGATATTCAAATCTTCCAAGTCTTTTCTTGCCTTCGGCCCATCCTTGGTCTTATCCGGCATGTTCATCAGTGTTGCAAGCAAGCTCTCAAGGACATTCTTTGTGATATGCATTTGATCAAGGCAATGAGGTGTGTCTAGTTTGGGCCAATACTCCAAGTCCCAGAAAATAGACCTCATCTTCCATACCTTCTGCAGTGGCTCTGGAGCCTTTTTCGTCGTCTTTCCTGGCGCGGGGCACTATTCCCAGTTTTCAACAGCTCGTCAATTTTGGCGCCGCTCCTCTTACGTGGAGGTCCTCGATGCTCAGCCTCACCATTGAATAGATCTCCACGGTTTCTCCACGGACCGTCCTTCTCGAGCCATCTTCGATGCCCCATGTACACGATTTTCCCAGACCCGCCATCTTTCGTTGACGTTAGCTGCTGAGACATCGTATCATCCATGCACCGCGTGCATCCGCAATATCCGTGGCACATTTGGCCTGTGACATATCCATAACCGAGATAGTCGTGCACCGTCGTGATCAGTGCGGCTCTCATATAGAAATACTCGCCTTTGCTGGCGTCCCATGTCCTGGCCGGTGTTTTCCATAACTTGTCTAACTCCTCTTGAAGTAGCCCCAGATATAGATTAATATTATTTCCCGATTGTTTCAGCCCTTGAATCAGCATGCTCATGTCTATGTACTTTGACTTCATGCACAACCAGGGGGAGGTTGTACATCCATACAAACACGGGCATGTGCTATGGTTGGTGTTCTGGTTGCCAAACGGATTCATGCCATCGGTACTCGCGGCAAGCACGATGTTCCTTGCATCCTCCATGAAATATCTATGTTCCGCGTTGAATGCTCGCCACTGGCTAGCATCCGAAAGGTGTCTCAGCTTCAGATCATCTCTGTCGTCGGGCTTCACCCTCTCCGTGTGCTAGCGCATGAGCTTTGCTTCCCTTAGGATCTACGAAATAACGCTACAGACGGGAAGTGATCGGTAAGTACCATACAACTTTCTGAGGAGATTTCTTCCCGGCCTTCTTGTTTCGAGAAGCATTGCACACCGGAGAGCTAGTTTTTTTCGCGTGCTCCTTCTGATAAATGATGCAATCGTTGATGCATGCATGGTATTTAATGTGGGGCAGATCAAGAGGGCACACGATCTTCTTGGCATCATCGACACAAGTAGGACACAGGTTCCCTGCGGGAAGAACTTTATTATGTAGATACTTCAAATGCTCATCGAGCCTTGCATCTATCCATTTATTTTTGGCCTTCGTCTTTAGAAGTTCGAGTATGAAACTCAAGCGGGTCACCTCGGGATCGCAACCATCATACAATGGAGTCTTCGAGTCTACCTCCAGTTGCGCCAGCTTGGCCTCCTCTCTAGAAGTGGCTCTGTCGCTAGTCGTATTCTTGCGAAGCAGCTCTCGAACATGAGGGTCATGCACGACTGAACTTAGTCGGGTTGAAGACTGCTGCATATCCACCTCTTCTCCGTCTTGTCTGGCCTCTTCTACGCCATGTACGGCGCCCTCTTCCCCACCGTGTACGGCCTCTTCTCCGCCACCATGTCCTGCGCCCTCTTACCCAGCATGTCCGACCTCTTCTCTGCTGCCATGTCCTGCGCCCTTGTCTCCGGGTCCATCATCGTTGGTCATCTCTTCGTCTAGCCCCATGTTGTTATTGCCTGCCATGTGGACATCCTCACCATCATCTTCAATTATCACTACTGCAGGATGCTGCTAACGCGAGACTACGATCAGAGACCCTTTGACGAAACTGTGTGCAATGCATTAATCGCAAACGGTGATGTAAAAAAACCGTCAAAAAAGATGCAGAATGTTTGCGATGAAGGATACATCAAACACGGTTCAGATTTTAGTTGCGTGTGTGATGCGGGGCATACGATTGATCCATACGAACTGTTTGCGATGAGACGGAACAACAGAAACGGGCAGCCAGATCAAGGTGTGTGTGATATACGGCATATAGTTCGCTCCGATGAACCGTTTGCGATGATCGAGTTGAACACAAACGATTCGGCGTAACAAGATGTGTGTGATACCCGGCAAACAGGTCGGTAATCAGAATTGTGTGCGATCATTATGGACAGCCCATACGGTCTTTTTTGTGAATTGTGTGCTCGTCAGGGCACACAGTTCAAGAAACCAACCTGTGGGCGATAATGTAGAAGATCTCTGTCGAATACGTATTACTAATCGTCTACGATGAGATTGACAGGATAAACAGAGATAATGAATTAATATGAGCGAACGAAAACAACGATATATACAGTCTGCTTAATTTAGTCCTTCTTCTTCTTGTTGTTGTTGGATGGCTCCGCAACATCGTCTTGGTGAGGACTCTTCTTGCCACTAACTGTTGGCTTTTCATCGCCGCCGCCATCGTCATCATCGTTGCTGTCATCGTCCTCCTCCTCCTCGTTCGACCATTCCTCCTCATCATCATCGTCATCCTCTTCTTCGTCCTCCGACGGCTCCTCGTCTGTCTGGTTGTCGTCTGACGACTCCAGAGGTGGCGTCCCTTCCATGATCCGAATATAATCAAGGTATGGGCTCGACGCCGGACTCATGGAAGACGAGTGGGATGATTCCAATGTTGACCTATCATCGGGCGCCAGACTGCTAGCCGAACTGTCGTCCTCGCTGTCACTCGACATGGCTGCGGTCGTATAAAAATCGCGAGAAAGCGAGATTGCAGAGTGTGTGCAAGTGTGTAGCGCGGCCTGCCGAGGACGATGAAGATGGTGGACACTTAAGCGGGGTATGCAGAGAAGAGGAGTGCCAATTGAAGCGGGGGTTGACGTATTATCTAACCGCTGATATAATCAACCGCAATTATATGTACCCAGTCGCTCCAAATTCCTAGGGTTACGCAGTTCTCAATGTGATAATTAATTACGCACACGCGTTGGAGCGTCCAAATATGAAACAAGCATTTTTCGTAGTACTTCTACTCCCTTCGTACCGGTGACCTAGGTGGGGGGAAAATGAGAGAACTTGATGATTTTTTGGTAATCAATACCATTGCGTGCAGAGAATTGACCATTGCATGCATGTTATGCTAAGTAGTCTGAAGTCATTGAATGCATACTAGCCGTAGGACTCCTATTGGCTGATTTCTTTTTTTCAGGACAAAAACAAGGAACGAGTTTTGGGATTATGCACCGGTACCGGTATGAACGGAGTAGCACAGTTGGCAAGCAATATATTGAGCTCTTCTTATTGATGAAGCCAGTAATAATCAAACTACAAAGGAAAACAAAAAAAAGACAAAGGAAAATATCTGCATGAATCTTCGCGTAACATCAATGGCATAGGACCTAGATGTGCATTACTTAGAGCACATCTAGATGTGCTTTAGCAATACAATCAAACAAAACCCCTAATCATCATTGCAAATAGTGCATAGAACATGGCTAATGCGACAACCACAACTACACATGCTAGTTCCATCTTGTCTCTTGCTTTCATCTATTGCCTGTGATTGATTCTTTCTTGCTTCATCGTACTGATTGTACATTCCAGATCAGCCAGTTTCTTCTTCAGCTTTACATTATGTTCTGCGAGCTTGGTGATAACACTTCGAGCCTTGCCATGCCATTCTTCATCCAGCCAATTAACAAAGGCACAAGCCTCATATCCCTGCCAATGTTAAATAGTATTCAGGATGAGCGGTGGCATTAACTCAAGTAAAATGATAAACTTAGCACTAACCTCTAAGGGGCAACTGAGAAACCGCCTGCCAATGTTGAATCCCTCCGTGCATACACGTCGAGCGGGAGTGTGCCCATGCACACAACTCAGCTTTTCCTACTTCTCGGTGGCGCAAAACTCAGAGTCGAACTCGTGTTGCGAGAGTCTGGAGTCATGCTCCGGATCCGGCGGCAGATCGCTTTCCTGGGGGGGGGTCATTCAGGACGGATTCAGCAGGGAGCTCCTTTGGACATGCTAAAAAGATCAGGATAGTTGCAACCTGACAGGATGATTCGGATCTGTAGTACACCTGCCTTCTGATGACCTTAGGCAAGTGCTCGGCGGTGACTGCCGTCGTGGAGGCGCTGCCGAGAGCGGCGATACGAGCAGGAGCAGCCGCACCAAAACCATCAGCACCACTCATCCGCTTTCCCACAATGTCAGTGATAACCCACAAGTATAGGGGATCGCAACAGTTTTCGAGGGTAGAGTATTCAACCCAAATTTATAGATTCGACACAAGGGGAGCCAAAGAATATTTGTAAGTATTAGCAGCTGAGTTGTCAATTCAACCACACCTGGAGATTAATTATCTGCAGCAAAGTGATCAGTAGCAAAGTAGTATGATAGTTTTGATAATAGTAGCAGCAACAATAGTAACGGTAACAGTGATAGCAGTGATAATGTTGCAAGTGCAACAGTAATGGTAGCAGTAGTAACTTAGCAAGAACAATATGTAGGAAAATCGTAGGCATTGGATCGGTAATTTGTTGGATGATATTCATCATGTGACAGTCATAACCTAGGGCGATACGGCACTAGCTCTAGTTCATAAATATAATGTAGGCATGTATTCCGTAAATAGTCATACGTGCTTATGGAAAGAACTTGCATGGCATCTTTTGTCCTACCCTCCCGTGGCAGCGGGGTCCATATTGGAAACTAAAGGATATTAAGGCCTCCTTTTAATAGAGAACCGGAACAAAGCATTAACACACGGTGAATACATGAACTCCTCAAACTACGGTCATCACCGGGAGTGGTCCCGACTATTGTCACTCCGGGGTTGCCAGATCATAACACGTAGTAGGTGACTATAACTTGCAAGATCGGATCTAGAACATGGATATAATGATAATAACATAAACGGTTCAGATCTGAAATCATGGCACCCGGGCCCAAAGTGACAAGCATTAAGCATGGCAAAGTCATAGCAACATCAATCTCAGAACATAATGGATACTAGGGATCAAGCCCTAACAAAACTAACTCGATTACATGATGAATCTCATCCAACTCCTCACCAACCAGCGAGCCTACGAAGGAATTACTCATTCCCGGTGGGGAGCATCATGGAATTGGCGATGGAGAAGGGTTGGTGATGACGAAGATCGAAGATCCCCCTCTCCGGAGCCCCAAACGGACTCCAGATCTGGCCTCCCGATGAAGAACAGGAGGTGGCGGCGGCTCCATCTTGCCAAACGTGATAATTCTTTCTCCCCAATTTTTTCTGGAAATATGTGATTTTATAGCGTCGGTTTCAGGGTCTGCGGGGCCACCAGGTGGGGACAACCCACCTGGGCACGCCTGGAGGGGGTGGCACGCCCTGGTGGGTTGTGCCCACCTAGGTGCCCCCCTCCGGTGGTTCTTGGCTCCAGAAATTCTCTTTTATTGTATAAAAAATCCTCGCAAAGTTTCGTTCCATTCCGAGAACTTTTATTTCTGCACAAAAACAACACCATGGTAGTTCTGCTGAAAACAGCGTCAGTCCGGGGTTAGTTTCATTCAAATCATGCAAATTAGAGTCCAAAACAAGAGAAAAAGTGTTAGGAAAAGTAGATGCGTTGGAGACGTATCAACTCCCCCAAGCTTAAACCTTTGCTTGTCCTCAATCAATTCAGTTGATAAACTGAAAGTGAAAAAGAAAAACTTTTATGAACTCTTTTGCTCTTGTTTGCATAAATAAGCTTAAACAGCACCCAGGTTTTCAGCCAATATTATAACTAAGCAAGTCGACAATAACTCTTAAAAATTATATTAACTCATATCAATGACATAATCAGCTAGCGAGCAATAATAAGATATCTCAAATGGCAACACGTTATCAAAACAACCATGATATAATATGACAATAGTGGTATCTCGCTAGCCCTTTCTGAGACCGCAAAACATAAATGCAGAGCACCTCCAAAGTTCAAGCAACGACTAAACATTGTAATTCATGGTAGAAAAGATCTAGTCATGATGCACCCAATATTAGCTACACACAATGCATAAGCATGACAGCAGTGCTCTCAGGTTCTGGCGCTTATTTAAGAAGGTGATGACACAACATGAAAGTAAATAGATAGTCCCTTCGTAGAGGGAAGAAGTGATTTGCAGAGGTGCCAGAGCTCAAGTTTTTAAAACAGAGGTAAATGATATTTTGAGACATGTACCCTTCTCATTTACTTCACGACCATCAGCTATCAACATCTTCCATGCTAAGCGCGCTAGTGGCGGTTCCCAAGCGATAAAAGTAAAGGTTTACTCCCCCTCCACCATCAATCACACTCCACGGCTTGTCCGAAACAACGGGTGCCGTCCATACCAACAACAGTCCCGGGGGAGTTTTGTTTAATTATTTGCATTTTTGAGTTCGGGACTAGGAATCCCTATTACCGCCCTTTTCTCGTGCGATGGCGAGTGAATAAACACTCGACCTGAGAATAACTCGCTTAGCATGGAAGATACCGACCACCTCCTATCGTTCCATGAACGATCCAAGCACACAAAAAGGATATTTATTTGAAGTTTTTAGAGGTGGCACGTGCAAATTTACTTAGGACGACAGGGTCATACCGCATATAGGTAGGTATGGTGGACTCATCTGGAATAACTTGGGTTTCAGGTTTTGGATGTACAAGCAAAATTCCCACTTAGTACAGGCGAAGGCTAGCAAATAGGTTGAGAAGTGGCCAGCTAGAGAGCAACAACGGTCATGAACATGCATTATGCATAAGTAACATTGGACACTAGCATGAGTAGGATATGAACACCATGAACATAAATATCATAGAGGCTATGTTGGTTTTGATTCAACTACATGCATGAACATGTGCCAAGTCAAGCCACTCGAACGTTCAGAGGAGGATACCATATCATCATACTACATCACAATCATCTTAACGCAATGTTGATATCCAAGATAAATCATTATTCACTCCCAGCTACTTATGCATGGCATGAGAAACTATAATCTCTAATTGTCATTGCAAACATGTTTAATCATAATGGGCTGAATCATGGATACTAGGTTAAACATATTTACAAAAACAGAACAAGTCGAGTTCATACCCGTTTCTCTCTGCCACAGCTAGTTCATCGAATATCGTCATTATTGCCTTTCACTTGCACGACCGAACGATATGAAAATAATAGTGCAAGAGTGCCATGGACTAAGCTGGAATCTACAAACATTTATTCAATAGGAGAAGACAAGGTAAAATGGGCTCTTTGTTAGATTAACAATAATGCATATGAGAGCCACTCAACATTTTCATCGTGGTCTTCTCCTTGGTATGACTCAATAAAAGAAAAGAAGTTCAGAGAAACACACTGAAATATTTTTGGAGTTTTTGGTTTTCTGAAGGAAAGCAAATAAGAGGGAAAAAACAAAAGCGAGAAAACTATTTACACGGGAAAGCTCCCAACAAGCAAAAGGAAATCTTTTTGGGTTTTTCTTTTTAGTGCTACAACAATTTAAACTAGGAAGAAAAATAAAAAAGAAGCAAGAAATATATTTTTGGATTTTCTCAAAGTTTTTCAAACACACAAGAAGAAAGCAAAAAAATAATTCTAACATGGATAATACAATGAAAAAGTGTGGACACCAACAACTGAAATAAAATGTGTAAACATGAATGTAATGTCGGTGGAAATACGTACTCCCCCAAGCTTAGGCTTTTGGCCTAACTTGGTAATCACCAGTCGTAGAAGCCATGAGGTCCTATGTTGAAGTACTGAGGTGCGGGCACCTGAGGGTCCCACTGCTGAGGCTCCTCCTATGCCGCATCTTGGTTGTTCTGGTAAGCGATGATGTCCACAGGCATAATCCTGTATCCACCCCTGGCAATGGGATCAAACAAAGCAGGTGCAAGCAGTGGAATAATATCACGAGTTTTCACACTAAAAACCAGATTATAAGGAAGAGGAATGTCAGGATAATCGGCAGCAATAAACTGATGGTATTCCATAGCAGCGCGATCTAGGTGAACCTTGGGTAAAGGGTAATCATGCTGGCGTATCTGAACATTAAAGTGAGCTGCCAGGCGAGTGGCGTAAATACCACCATGTATTTTACCCTTGGATTTATTAATATGGAGGCGGCATGCCACAATAGCTCCCAAGCTATAAGTGTTGTCGCCTTCCAATGCACGACGTAAAACAGCAAGGTCTGGGGCACTGAGTGCACCCACCTTCTCTCTAGCAAGCAAGCACTTTGCAATGAAAAGAGCAAAATAATGAATAGCAGCAAATTGCAAGCTAGTGGAGGTGACACTCGACACTCCTCTCTCGTCTCCCACAGACAGAGTACGGTAAAAACCTTCAAACTCTACAGGCCTAGGCTCTACCAACCCACCATCAGAAGGAAGCAAGCATATTTCACAAAATTTAGTAAGTGGTATCTGATGGGGTTCAGCGTATAAATTAAATTGCACTTCAGGGGGATTATTCTTAGGAAGGAAAGTAAAACTGTGCACAAAGGAATTTGTGAGGAGATGATACTGTTTGCATTCAACTGTGATGAAGTCGGTGAGGCCGGCATTAGTAGCATATTGTGCAAACTCTTGAAGGATTCCAGCCTCTTCCATGAACGGGGTATGCGGCCATTCGCACGGCCGTAGCTCCCCCAATCTCCGAGTATGCAGATCACTATCAGATGACTCCCCAATCACTCCCTTGGAGTTCTTCTTGGAAGCAAACTTCCTAAAGATACTCATGTTTTTCCTATGAACAAAAATTCTGAAATTTTTAGTCCACAATTTTTTCTTAACAAAACTCTACAAAATTGGTAGCAACTACTCATAGGGAAGCATAGAGGCCATAGCAAGCATTCAAACTACTTAGAACTCTAAGAATTCAACATGCAAGCTCATCTACAGCACCACCAAGAGCAGCTAATTATTCAAAATATAAACTACTAAAGCAAAAACCAATTGGACACACGGAGGAGTCACATACCAAGCAACAATCCCCTGAAACAGTTTTGGAAACAGAGCTTCAAGCAAAGAGATCGAAATCCGCGGGTATGAGAGCAAGAACACGAGAGAAAGAGCAATGGTGAATTTTTTTCTGGAGGTAGGTGATGATGTGGGATGAAGAGATCAGTGAGGGGGCCCACGTGGGGACCACATCCCACCAGGGCGCGCCTGGGGGTCCTGGCGCGCCCAGGTGGGTTGTGCCCACCTGGTGCACCTCCCTCTGATATTATTTGCACCAGAAATTCTTAAATAATCAGAAAAAAATCGTATTAAATTTTCAGAGCATTCTGAGAACTTTTATTTTTCGATCATTTTTTATTGCACGGAAAAATCAGAAAACAGACAAAACATGGCATTTTATTTTATTTAACTAATAAAAACAGAAAATAAAAGGTAGGGACAGAAAGTAGTGTTCACTAAATTCATCAACTTCATACCTCTCAAAAATGATCCATTAATAAGGTTGATCAGGTCTTATTAACAACCACTTTCAATTAGCATGAAACCGAAGAACTTTCGTAAAACACTAAGTTACCTCAATGGGGATATGAATGTCCCCAACAATAAGCATTTCATATTTCTTTTTGGTAGTAGGTAAAGGTAGTTGAAAACTTCCAATAGTGATTGTCGGAGATTTTTCAATAACATTAATACCATTCACTTGGAATTGTTTCTTCGAAAAGTGCACCGTATGCTCATTACCATTGATATGAAAAGTGACCTTGCTTTTATTGCAATCAATAACAGCCCCTGCAGTATTCTAGAAGGGTCTACCAAGGATAATCGACATGTTGTCGTCCTCGGGCATCTCAAGTATAACAAAGTCAGTCAAAATAGTAACATTAGCAACAACAACGGGCACATCCTCACAAATACCGATAGGTATGGCAGTTGATTTGTCAGCCATTTGCAAAGATATTTCAGTAGGTGTGAGTTTATTCAAATCAAGTCTTTTATATAAACAAAAAGGCATAACACTAACACCAGCTCCCAAATCACATAAAGCAGTTTTCACATAATTCTTTTTGATGGAGCAAGGTATAGTTGGTATTCCCGGATCTCCAAGTTTTTTAGGTACTCCATCCTTAAAAGTGTAATTAGCAATCATGGTGGAGATTTCAGCTTCCGGTATTTTTCTCTTATTAGTGATGATGTCCTTCATGTACTTTGCATAAGGAGGCATTTTCAAGATATCAGTCAAGCGAGTACGCAAAAAGACTGGCCTCAGCATTTCAGCAAAGCGTTCAAATTCTTCATCATCTTTCTTTTTAGTTGTCTTAGGTGGAAAAGGCATAGGTTTTTGGACCCACGGTTCTCTTTCTTTATCGTGTTTTCTAGCAATAAAATCTCTTTTATCATAATGTGTTTTCTTGGTTTGTGGGTTATCAAGATCAACAGCTGGTTCTATCTCAACATCATTGTCTGGTTCTTTATTATTTGTTTGAGTTTCTTCATGAACCTCATCATTATCTTTTTCATTATCAGAAGGTGAATGTTCATTACCAGATTGAGTTTCAGCATCAGAAATAGAAACATCATTATCATTATCAGGAGGTTTCTCTACTTCAGGTTCACTAGAAGCATGCAAAGTCCTATCATTTTTCTTTTTCTTTTTCTTTTTAGAAGGACTAGGTGTAGTGGTATTGTTCCTTTGTGAATCCTGTTCAATTCTTTTTGGGTGTCCCTGAGGATAAAGTGGTTCCTGAGTCATTTTACCTCCTCTAGTTGCAACTCTAACATCAAAGTCATGTATGTTGTTATTCATTTCATCAAGCAATTCTCTTTGAGATTTAGCAACTTGTTCTAACTGGGTTTGTACCATAGAAGCATGCTTCCCTACACCTCTAACATCATTTGAGATTCTAAATAACAAGTCACTCAAGCAAGCAATCATATCAGAATTGTATTTTAATTGTTTCATAACATTTGCATTGAAGTGATCTTGTTTTCTAATGTAATTCTCAAACTCATAAAGGCATTGGCTAGGGTGCATATTGTGAGGATTATCATTATCATTAAATTTCATTAGAGAATTTACCTCTACCACCTTAGGCAGTGGTGGTGTATCAAGCCCATGTATTTCTTCAATAGGAGGTAAATTTTTGACATCCTCAGCTTTAATACATTTTTCCTTCATAGATTTCTTTGCCTCTTGCATATCTTCGGGACTGAGATATAAAATACCCCTCTTCTTCGGAGTGGGTTTAGGCGGTATTTCAGGAGGAGTCCAATCATCATAATTTTTCAATATGTTATTCAATAATTTTGTAGCTTGTCCAATAGTTCGTTCCCTGAAAACACAACCAGCACAACTATCTAGGAAATCCCTAGAAGCATCGGTTAGTCCATTATAGAAGATATCAAGTATTTCATTTTTCTTAAGAGGATGATCAGGCAAAGCATTAAGTAACTGGCAAAGCCTCCCACAAGCTTGTGGGAGACTCTCTTCTTCAATTTGCACAAAGTTAAATATTTCCTGTAAGGCAGCTTGTTTCTTATGAGCAGGAAAATATTTTTCAGAGAAGTAATAAATCATATCCTGGGGACTACGCACACAACCAGGAGCAAGTGTATTGTACCAAGCTTTAGCATCACCCTTTAATGAGAACAGAAATAATTTGAGAATATAGTAATAGCGAGTTTTCTCATCATGAGTAAAAAGGGTGGCTATGTCATTCAACTTAGTAAGATGTGCCACAACAGTCTCAGTTTCATAACCATGGAAAGGATCAGATTCAACCAAAGTAATTAACTCTGGGTCGGCAGAGAATTCATAATCCTTATCATCAATAAAGATAGGTGAGGTAGCAAACTTAGGATCATATTGCATTCTAGCATTCAGAGATTTTTCTTTATACTTGCATAATAATTTCTCTAGGTCATCTCTATCCTTACAAGCAAGAATATCTCTAGTTGTCTCCTCATTCATAACATAACCTTCCGATACCTTAGGCAATTCATATCTAGGAGCGCTAGTTCTAGTAGGTGTTTCAAGAGTTTCAGTTTCGAGCTCATCATCGGATTCAACAACATCATGTTGTCTTACTCTAGCAATTTGTTCATCAAGAAATTCACCTAATGGCACATCATCATCAAGCAAGGTACTAGCATCATCATAAGCATCATTCATAGCAGAAGTAGCATCATCAATAACTTGCGACATATCAGGATTAGTAGCATGTGGTGGTGTTGCAAGTTTACTTATAATAGAAGGTGAATCTAAAGCGGAGCTCGATGGCAGTTCCTTACCTCCCCTCGTCTTAGAGGGAAAAATCTTAGTCTTAGCATCCTTCAGATTCTTAATAGTGAATAATTGATAATAATCCCAAGTGACTCAACAAATATAGCTATGTTCCCTGGCAACGGCGCCAGAAAAAGGTCTTGATAACCCACAAGTATAGGGGATCGCAATAGTTTTCAAGGGTAGAGTATTCAACCCAAATTTATAGATTAGACACAAGGGGAGCCAAAGAATATTTGTAAGTATTAGCAGCTGAGTTGTCAATTCAACCACACCTGAATATTAATTATCTGCAGCAATGTGATTAGTAGCAAAGTAGTATGATAGTTTTGATAATAGTAGCAGCAGCAATAGTAACGGTAACAGTGATAGCAGTGATAATGTAGCAAGTGCAACAGTAACGGTAGCAGTAGTAACTTAGCAAGAACAATATGTAGGAAAATCATAGGCATTGGATCGGTAATTTGTTGGATGATATTCATCATGTGACAGTCATAACCTAGGGCGATACGGCACTAGCTCCAGTTCATAAATATAATGTAGGCATGTATTCCGTAAATAGTCATACGTGCTTATGGAAAGAACTTGCATGACATCTTTTGTCCTACCCTCCCGTGGCAGCGGGGTCCATATTGGAAACTAAGGGATTTGGGGGATATGGGGAAACTGTGGGGATAAGCTAACGGTCGAGAACTACTTATGGCACTATTTGTTGTATACGGCACATTGTTTATACATGTCGTTTGTGTTAGGTATTACAACATCACACACAATTTCCGCACCAAACCGTGTGAGAAAACAACGTAGGTGAGACATGGTTGCCGTGACATAACCGTATGTGATGTACTACCCTGTACATATAATTGAGTTATAGTGATATCGTGTAAACAGCCGCTTTACAGATATCCGTCAAAACATAAAACAACCGTTCTGCAGATAGAGATGGCAGCGGCGTTGGCGGCCTTGGCAGTGGCTACCGGATAAGAGGTCAATCCTCGGTCGGTGGGCGGTGGCGGCGTCGTAGGAGGTCAATCCTTGGTCTATGGCGGGAGATAGGAGGAGCTTAACCATCGAGGTCGGCGGTGGCGTGATTGGAGCACATCCATCACGGTCAATGGCGGGATAGTGGAGGTCGAACTTCAGGCGGCAGCCGCACTAAGCTTTGCTCCTCGACCCTGCTGTCTCGGCGTGCCGCCGCATCGCGCTTCTTTGTCTGCTAGGTGGAGGTCGCCGCGCGGCTAATTAATTAAGGTATTCTTTTCGTGAGTGGCTTAATTAAGGTATTCAATTCCTAAGGGTAGTGTTGTAGCACTCTGCGTGTAAATTGACTGGCCATTAATTTTTGTCATTGCATGTCTGGATAACAATATGGAGCGCGCTCAGTAATTTTGAAAATAAAAGCTTGTGATTTATGCACGCATCTTTGGGCATCAGTTAGTCCGTGTATTAATGTTGTTGTTTTGTTTTTAATTACCCTTCGTGTGGTGCAGATGGAACGATCTGAATGTATGGTGAATCGGAGAAGCTCAGATTTTATAAGTGGCATGGTGGAGTTCATGAATTTGGCTGAAAGTACAAAGAAGAGAATTGGTGATGCGGATTACATCCTGTGTCCATGTACTAATTGTGCCAATACACAGTCACGTGAAGTTGCAAATGCCGAGTGGCACTTACTCTCTCGGGGATTCAAGGATGGATATACACGTTGGACCAGACACGGTGAAGAGTAGGTCATGGATGAATACACCCAGGGCTGCGAGATGCCAAACCCTGGTCGGTGTCACATGGATGTTGAATCTAACATCGGGGCAGAGGCGTCAAGCTACCAATGGAACACCGGAAAGCCGAAACACCCACTGGAAAACCAAGACAGCGACGCAGGCGACGACAATCTTGATATGCCAGATTTTGCTGCTATGATTGCAGATTTCAAGGGCCCAAAAAAGGATATGATTGCGTACAAGGATCTACCAACCATTGATGTGGACTCCAAGAAAGAATTGTATCCATGTTGCAAAAAGAAATATTCTAAGTTGAGTGCCACCCTGGCGCTTCTCAGATTTAAAGCAGCAAACAGTCTATCAAACAAGGGCTTCACAGAGTTGTTAGGTCTTTTCAAAGAAATTCTTCCGGAAGATAATGTGCTCCCCAGAAGCACGAACTAAGCAAAGAAAATTGTTTGCCCATTGGAACTTGAAGTACAGAAGATACACGCTTGTGTGAATGATTGTATATTGTACTGTGGTGAGTACAAAGATTTGCGTGCATGTCCCACATGCAAGCATGCACGATACAAGCGCACGAGAGCAAAGGACAAGTACAAATTGGATGATGAGATCAAGACAAGAATCCCGTTCAAGGTTGTTTGGTACCTGCCTTTAATTCCAAGGTTGAGGCGTTTGTTTGCAAACCCTAGAGAGGTAAAGAGGTTGCGGTGGCATCATGATGAGCGAACTGCGGATAAATATATGAGGCACCGGAAAGATGGGGCTCAGTGGGAATTAATCGACAACAAGTTTGAAGACTTTGCCAAGGATCCTAGAAGTATAAGGCTCGGGGAGTGTACTGACGGGATGAATCCTTTTGGCGATATGAGCACCAATCACAGCACATGGCCGGTGCTTCTATGCATATATAACCTAGCTCCTTGGTTGTGTATGAAGAAAAAATACATTATGATGTCAATGATTATCCAAGGCCCGAAGCAACCTGGAAATGACATCGACATTTACTTTCAGCTACTGGTAGAAGAACTGCTGACAGTGTGGGTAGATGCGCCTGCTGTAAAATGTTATGATGCTTACAAAAAGGAGATTTTTGATCTACATGCGATGCTGCTGCACACCATTCAATATATGCCAGCATTAGGCAACACATCGAGGAAGAAAACAAAGGGAGATGTAGGGTGTGTCACATGCATGGATAGGACAGCTAGCAGATTTCTTCCCAACTTGCGCAAAACCATGTATTTGCGTCATCGTAGGTTCTTACGGAGAAATCACCCATACCGAAAGATGAAAGCTGAATTTGATGGTACGACAGAGGTAGATGTTGGCCCAAGACCCTATGCTGGGGAGGTGGTCCACAACATGGCTAAACAAATTAATGTTGTGCTTGGCAAGAAGCACGCTTTGACGGTGAAACAAACACCAAAGGGTCAAGTGTTTAAGAAGAAATCGATGTTCTAGAAATTACCTTACTGGGAGATTCTACGTGTACGTCACTGCATCGATGTCATGCACATAAAGAAGAACGTATGTGAAAGCATCCTTGGTACTCTGCTCAAGATTAAAGGTAAAACAAAGGATGGTGACGGTGCACGGCTCGATATGCTTGCTGATCAATCAAAACGCAAGAGTGAAGTAGAAGATTATAACAAATTCATCCACGCTCGCCAGAGTTACAATTTCAGTACAAAAGAAGCAACAAAGTTCTTCACCTATTTGTTGTCAGTTAAGAAACCCTCTTCCTACTCCGCAAACATCAGAAGTCTCGTGGATGTGAGCTCAGGTAAAATGAAGTTGGGACACATGAAGTCACATGATTGCCACGTAATGTTGACACAAATCCTCCCGGTGTCCATCAGGAATCTTGTGGACAAAGATATAAGAAACACACTCATTGAGCTCTGTGATTTCTTCAACCAACTATGGCAGAAAGTTGTAGATCCAGAAGAGTTGGACCATATGCAAGATGATATTGCAAGAATATTATCCAACCTAGAGATGTTTTTCCCACCGTCATTCTTTGATGTCATGGTCCATCTCACTGTGCACCTTGTCGACGAGATAAAGTATTATGGTCCCATGTTTCTTCGCAACATGTATCCCTTCGAGCGGTTCATGGGAATACTAAAGCGCTATTGTCGGAACCGAAACCATCCAGAGGCAAGCATCCTACAAGGTTATACCGCGGAGGAGGCGATTGAGTTTTGCACTGAATACATGAAACAAAGACCTATAGGTTTGCCCCTCTCTCACCACGAGGGAAGGCTGAAAGGTAAGCCGGTCCTTGCTGGCACGCAAAAGGTTGCACCCGGAGAATTGGCAGAGAAAGCCCATTTGGCGGTACTGCTTAACAGCCCAGTTCTCAGCGCTTATGCCGAAGAACACTTAGAGAAGATACGCCAAAGCTTCTTACCAATGGTGTATCCATTAGATACGGAGATGAAGGAGCACACTAAGAACTACGCCAAATGGTGAAGAATCGTTTGGCACAAGGATCCATTGATGACATTGCTACGTGGTTGGCACAAAAGCCATCACCTACGATGTTGATGTACCAAGCATATGACATAAATGGCTACACGTTCTACACTGAGGAACATGATGAGAAGACCTCATATCAGAACAGCTCTGTTCGAATAGAATGCATGACTGTAAATGAAGCTGATAAAAGGGTATACTATGGAACCATCAAAGAGATTTGGAGCTTAACTATGTGAAAGTTAAGGTGGCATTATTTAGGTGCACATGGATCCCTCTTAGTCAGGTAAAGGTTGATGATTATAGGAAGACCTATGTTAACAGGATAATGATGGCACATCACGCGGACCCGTTCATTCTTGCCAGCGATGCTACCCAAATTTTCTATGCGGAAGACCCCTTGCATAAGAACTGCCATGTAGTGATGCATGAGAAGAGAAGGGTACTGGGTGTCGAGGATGTTGCCGATGAGGACGAGTACAATGAATCTGCTGAGTTTCTAGCCAAGGGATCACGCACCCCTCTAATAGAGAAGCGTAAAATCATCAGAAAACCCAAGTTCATTCGGGGTCATTGTAATGATCCCAGTCCCCCCATGTACATGGGAATTAAGCCGTAAGACTAGTTTTTATGACTACCCTGCAACTTAATTCGTTCAATTTAGAACTGTCGCGTGTACTAAATTTGTGAGTTATGCCCAGTTTTCTATTGATGTAAGAACCGTTAATATGTGTGACGCCCCCGGCTCAATCGTGCACTAATCATACACGCAAATGCACACGATCGAGCCAAAGGGCTCAATCGTGCACTAATCATACACGCAAATGCACACGATCGAGCCAAAGGACTCACTTGCGGCAAGGGCCAAGAATGCCCGGCCACGCCTCGTATTCTCACTCGGGCACCACACAGGCACCCGTCTTCACAACACTCGCCTCTCAGGCGCACGCGGGTACCCCTCAGGGTCGACCCGCCTTTCCAAGTAACAACAGTATAGTCCAAGTATCCGTGTGTCCATAACATCAAGGGGATCTGAGGTATCACCCTCGTTGGATTCCTACTCGATGTATCCGTCAAGGTGAACTCGGAGGAATCACCCTCGCTGGGTTCACACTTGTGGTGTTGTACGACGGCGTCGTTATCGGAAGCGGTGAAGGAGGAATCACCCTCGATGACCACGACCGAATAGCTACTCTACAGAGTTAACATCAGAAGTGCTACAAGAGGTTTCACCCTCGGCACTCAATAGTAACACTGCAGTGTCGTTACAACTAAGGGGGGGTGATGTGCGGTGCCGGGACCTGGTCTTCAATCCCGTTGATTGGGTCTTCTGATAATCCAATGGGGCAGTCGGGATAAGTGGGGTCACTGATAGGTCTCTACCCAGCCTATACTAAGCAGTTTAGGATAAGCAGATAAGGTTTCAATAGCAGGTTACAATAAACAGGCTATGCATCAGAATAGGTAAAGCAGTAGCAGCAGCAATTCTAATGCAAGCATGAGAAAATAGAATGGACGATATCGGGATAATCAAAGGGGGGGCTTGCCTGGTTGCTCGGCGGCAAGGGCAAGGTCGTCAACGATGTCGTCGGTCTCCTGAGTTGCATTGGTCTCGGGGACAACGTCGGTGTCGGGGTCTACCGAGAGAGAAGAGGGGGAAGAAATAATAAATACAGAGCAAACAAGTGCAACACTATGCATGACAAGACAAAAAGTAGTGCTAGGGGTGTTCTAACGCAGAGCTACACGATACCGGCGAAGGGGGATAACATCCGGGAAAGTTTTCCCGAAGTTTGGCATTTTTAGACAGATGAAACGGAGGGGGACGGTTGCATGTTCGCTATGCTAGGGACGTGTGACAGACGAACAGGGTGCATATTCGGATTCGTCTCGTCGTTCTGAGCAACTTTCATGTACAAAGTATTTTAATCCGAGCTACGGTTTATTTTCTATTAATTTCTAAAGTTTAATGTTTTCCTAGATTTATTATTAATTCGAATTGACCAAGTCAAAATTGACTATTCAAAGGGGCAGGTGTGGCCCACATGTAAGCGGTCACAGGGATAATTTAATTAGTCTAAACTAAGTTAAACTAATGGGGCCACATGTCATCTGCACATTAGGCTATTTAGTCCACTAGTCTAATCCTAAAACTAATCTATCTCTAATCAATCAAGCCGGCCAGAGGCACAGCCGGATGTGCAAGTTGTGCACACATGCACGGCCATGCCCAAGCATCAGCAGCAGCCGGCTGCAGTAGCTAGTGGGAGCGGTAAGCAGAGCAGCAGCAAAGCGAAGCATCAAGCAGCGGCCAAGCAGAGCAGCAACGCAAGAGCAGCAGGCAGAGGGCGAGCAGCAGCAATGCGCGAGCAGCAACAGCAGTGCAAGGAGGAGGAGCAGCAGGGCGAGCAGGGGCCGCGGGCGCGCGGGCGGCAACAGGCACGCGCGGGCGCACGCGGTCAGGGGCGCGCGAGCAGTAGCAGAGCGTCACGGGGGTCGGGCTACGGCCATGGAGGCCTCGGACGAGCATGGGAACAGCCGCAAACGGTATGGATCGAAGCTAAGGAGAGGGGGAATCGGTAGATTAGCTCACCGCGGAGCTCGTGGACGCGGTTAGGAAGGGCGGGGGTGACGAGCCGCGATGAACTCGACGATGAGAGACGGCGGCCGTGGCGGGAAACCGGCTCGATCCTGAGCATACGGCACAGCCCGGCTTGGGTTCTTCGGTGGAGACGAAGGAGACGACCACGGGGAGGCTCCAGGACACCTTCTCTGGCGCCGGCGAGCCTGGTGGCCACGGGATCGACGACATGCGTGACGACAGTGGCTTCGGTTCTCCTTCCCGAACAAGAACAAGGGGGGAATGGTTGCTCTGGGGGCCTAGGGTTTGCGTCGGGAGAGAGAGGTAGCTGGGTGAGGACCTTATCCGCGTCAGGGAGCCACAGGATGGTTGCCACGGCGGCCAGGGCAGCCTGGATGGCCGCCACGCCCATCCCCTGCCTCCTGTAGCGGGAGGTGGGAGGAGAGGTGGCAGTGGGCTGGGCCGGAGGCACTGTGGCCACTTATGGCCCACTGGCCTAGTAGTTTTAGGAACTTTTATATTTTCATTTTTTGTTTTTATTTTTCTTTATTGTTTTATTTTAACATTAGCTGGCAGATGAATTTGGTTAAATGTGAAAGTGGGTACACAACTATTAGGAAAAATATTGAAAAAGGCCCTAAAAAGTCTGAGGTCAAGAGGAAAAGTATAAATATTTGTTTATTTTGAAAAGGCTATTTTTATTTGCTGTTGAACCACTTTATAAATTCCTAGGGACCAATTGGTGGGTCAAATAATGTTTGGTTCAACATGACAAAGATCAGGGGAATTTATAGAATATTATGAACATTTTAGTTTTACCGTTCGAAGAAATAATTATTTCACTTGCAATTCAAATTTGAATTTGACTTTAAACTCGATTTTGAATTTGAATTGCAATTTGGATCAAGCGAAGATTGGCAACAGTGACATGATGACAAGGCACCATTAACACGTGTTTACTGTAGCATAATTATCCAGGTGTCACAATATGTTGACCATGATATGCTGTCAGCTCAGGCAATGAATATGAATTGTTTATTATTATTATTATTATTATACCATAGAGGTAGCACACTCAATTGATCTCACTCCAGTATGTATGAACAGAAGATATGCAATCTGGTTTGCGAATAGCACACAGTTCGTTCATGAAAGCCGTGTGCCGACCAAACCGCGCGCGCGATCTGAGTCGTGCGTTCTGATTGGCTAGAACCCAAACCCCACGGATCGTACGTCTGCACCGTTGGATGCTCCCAGATCGAACGTCAATCCTCATCCCTTTCGACAGCAAATGCAGTTCCGGTTGTAATTTTATTTATATGCACAAAATGCACGTTAAATTCAAAAAATGTCTTAAATATAGCAAACAATACCTGAAATGCACCAGAAAATCAAACCCGTGGTATAATGGTGATTGCGTACCATGGAAATTTTTATGAGGCCAAACAATGAAGTCACCGGCCACTGGAGTTTGAATTGACATGTCCCCTTTTGGTAACCATGATCCTTCTTGTGAGATGCTCCGGTTTGGAAGGAGCGATCATCAAAACTTGTGCCAAACTTTACCAAAATTTTTCCACGGGGCCGTGAGAGCACGCCACGGGCACACACCGATTTTGATGATGTCCGAACTCCATCTGAATTCCCTGTAATTAAAATAGCAACTAGGCCTACGCTAGTGGCCGCACCTCACGGCCGAAATGTTTGAAACTTCTCCCCGCTTCTCAGACAACGGATGAAAACTCGCATAGCGACGCACAAATGATTTGTACACCTTCTTTGCTAAGACTACCCATAGTGGGAGTAACATAGGTGGTAACATCACACATCTCTAGGCAAAACAGATGATGTGGCGAGTAATTAATGAGGAAATAGGGGCATGTGTAACATAGCTAGTTACTGTAACATCACACATACCAAGACAAGATGAGTCTACAACCTAATAAATGAAGTGTTGCATGACACCACACATATGTTACTCCCCACTATAGAGGTAGTAACATAGACTAGTAACATATGCATGTTACTAGTCTAAGTTACTATCCATCGTGACTAGTCTAACTAGCACCCACATGTAGTTGTAATAGGGTTTTGACTTTATATGCACTAAATGCAAGGTAAGTTTAAAAAATGACTTAAATATAGCAGACGAGAGCTAAAATGGGCCAGAAAATCAAACCAAGGGTATATCCGTGATTGTTTACCGTGATTTTTTTTTAGGCAGAACGATGTAGTCACCGAATATTTCGAGTCTGAAGTGCCGCGTCTCCTTTTGGAAACCATGATCCTTCTTGTGAGATGCTCCGATTTGGAAGGAGCGATCATCAAAACTTGTGCCAAACTTTACCATTTTTTTCCACGGGGTCATGAGAGCACGCCACGGGCACACACCAATTTTGATGATGTCCGGACTGCATCTGAATTTCCTGTAATTAAAATACCAACTAGGTCTACGCCGGTGGCCACACCTCGTGGTCGAAATGTTTGAAACTTCTCCCCGCTTCTCGGACAAACGGATGAAAACTCGCAAAGCAACGCACAAATGATTTGTACACCTTCTTTGCTAACTAACACCCACATGTAGTTGTAGTAGGGTTTTGACTTTATATGCACTAAATGCAAGGTAAGTGCAAAAAATGACTTAAATATAGCAGACGAGATCTGAAATGGGCCAGAAAATCAAACCAAGGGTATATCCGTGATTGTTTACCATGATTTTTTTAGGCGGAATGATGTAGTCACTGACGATTTGGAGTCCGAAGTGCCGCGTCTCCTTTTGGAAACTATGATCCTTCTTGTGAGATGCTCCGGTATGGAAGGTGCGAGCACCAAAACTTGTGCCAAACTTTACCAATTTTTTTCCATGCGATCATGAGAGCACACCACGGTGACAATGATTTTCGTTATTTCCGGACTCTATATGCATTTCCTATAATTAAAATACCAACAAGGCCTATGCCTCTGGCCGCACCCTGCGGCCGAACTATTTGAAGTTTTTTCCCGTTTCTCGGACAATGAATGAAAACTCGCAAAGCGACACACAAATGATCTTGCTAACACCCACGTGTACTTGTGACTATATATATATATATAAATGACTCAAATATAGCAAACGAGACCTCAAATGCACCAGAAAATTGAACCATAGGGTACAATGGTGATTTCTTACCGTGGAAAAAAATTGGAGGCGAAACGATAAACTCATGTTTTCATTCAAACGAAAATATGTCGTTAGTTCATGTAAATGTTTTCAAATAGCACACGGTTCACTCACGAAAGTCGTGTGCCTACTAAACTGTGGTCGATGCCCCCCTGCTGCGCGCGCGATCTGAGTCGTGTGTTCTGGTTGGCCAGAACCCAAACCCCACGGATCGTACGTCTGCACCGTTGGATTCTCCCTGATCGAACGGCAATCCTCATCCCTTTCGACAGCACATGCAGTTCCGGTTGTGATTTTATTTATATCCACAAAATGCATGTTAAATTCAAAAAATGTCTTAAATATAGCAAACGATACCTGAAATGCGTTAGAAAATTAAACCAGTGGTACAATGGTGATTGCGTACCGTGAAAAATTTTATGGGGCCAAACGATGAAGTCACTGGCCACTGGAGTTTGAATTGACACGTCTCCTTTTGGAAACCATGATCCTTCTTGTGAGATGCTTCGGTTTTCAAGGAGCGATCATCAAAACTTGTGCCAAACTTCACCAATTTTTTTCCACGGGGTCGTGAGAGCACGCCACGGGCACACGCCGATTTTGATGATGTCCGGACTCCATCCAAATTTCCTGCAATTAAAATACCAACTAGGCCTACGCCGGTGGCCACACCTCGCGGCCGAAATGTTTGAAACTTCTCCCCACTTCTCGGACAATGGATGAAAACTTACAAAGCGACACACAAATGATTTGTACACCTTCTTTGCTAACTAACACCCAGATGTAGTTGTAGTACGGTTTTGATTTTATATGCACTAAATGCAAGGTAAATGCAAAAAAATGACTTAAATATAGCAGACGAGACCTGAAATGGGCTAGAAAATCAAACCTAGGATATATACGTGATTGTTTACCGTGAAAAAAATTCGAGGCGGAACGATGTAGTCACCGATGATTGGAGTCCGAAGTGCCGCATCTCCTTTTGGAAACTATGATCCTTCTTGTGAGATGCTCCGATTTGGAAGGTGTGAGCATCAAAACTTGCGCCAAACTTTACGAATTTTTTTCCATTGGATCCTGAGAGCACGCCACGGTGACACACCGATTTTCATTATTTCTGGACTCTATATGCATTTCCTGTAATTAAAATACCAATAAGGCCTACGCCTCTGGCCACACCCTGCGGCCGAACTGTTTGAATCTTTTTCCCGTTTCTCGGACAATGAATGAAAACTCCCAAAGCGACACACAAATGATCTTGCTAACACCCACGTGTAGTTGCGACTATAGCAAATGACTCAAACATAGCAAACGATACCTCAAATGCACCAGAAAATCAAACCATAGGGTACAATGGTGATTTCTTATCGTGGAAAAAAAAAATTGGAGGCGAAACGATGAACTCATGTTTTCATTCAAACGAAAATATGCCGTTAGTTCATGTAAATGTTTTCAAATAGCACACGGTTCACTCACGAAAGCCGCGTGCCTACAAAAACGTGGCCGATGCCCCCCTGCTGCGGGCGCGATCTGAGTCATGCGTTCTGATTGGCCAGAACCCAAACCCCACGGATCGTACGTCTGTACCGTTGGATGCTCCCAGATCGAGCGGCAATCCTCATCCCTTTCATCAGCACATACAGTTCCGCACGATAAATGCCAAAAAATGTCTTAAATATAGCACACGAGACCTGAAATGTGCCAGCAAATCAAACCTGTGGTATAATGGTGATTGCTTACCGTGGGAAAAAATTAGAGGCGAAACAATGAACCACGTCTTCATTTCAAAATTAGCACGTCTTCATTTCAAACGAAATTATGCTGTTTGTGCAGATGAGCGCTTAGAGGCAACCGTTTGCATAGGCCTTTCCGTGCGGTGACCGGGGATATTTTTTCACCCTTTTCACCTAGGCCGCCAACACCCCCCACCGCCCGCATGCGTTTCACTCAATTAGTCCACCCAATCTCCATCGCCAGCTCCCCCCTCCCCCAGATACACAGCAGAACCCTCTTCGGCGCCGGCGTGCTCAACCCGGCCGTGTGCCCGCTCTTCGGCGTCAACCCTACCTCCACTGTCGTTCCTAACATGCAGCTGCCCGCGCCTCGCCGTCTTCGTTTGCTCGCCAGCCACCCTCGAGCATATCGATCCTGTAACCCTCGCCTCTCCTATGGTCCTGCCGGGTTTGCATTAAGAAACCTATTAGTTACTGCTCTCCATCGCGGTGAGGCGTATTTCCTCGCAATCCCTCTTCCTATTTTGTTCCGTGTGTTCCCAAATTGGTTATAAAATAATGGAGAGCGTATATTTGTTCATTATCGACCTTCCTAACTAGTACATATAAGTTGTATTTGTTCCAATAAGTTACTGTCAATTTACAGATCGTGGGCGCCCGAGTCACACAAACTTAACAAATAAGTCGTACATTTTCTAAATTATTGCATGACATGTTTAGACAGCTTGATACCAAATTGTTAGCTTTATGCTTATCCTCCTTTCCTGAGTTTCGCATGTGTTCTCTGTAGATGCCGAGTAGCAGCAACATCACTCATGCTTCAGGCGATGTATCTTCATTTGATTCTGACAACCCTAGGTCTTCAGCAGATGGTGAGGGATCAAGTAATATGGCATGGGATAGAGTTGCAGCAAT
Source organism: Thinopyrum elongatum (assembly GCA_011799875.1). Taxonomy (NCBI): domain Eukaryota; kingdom Viridiplantae; phylum Streptophyta; class Magnoliopsida; order Poales; family Poaceae; genus Thinopyrum; species Thinopyrum elongatum. The sequence goes on along the minus strand of CM022299.1, from coordinate 398,747,708 downwards.
TACCCTTACGGTCAGGACATGGAGGAACGCTCCAAGGAAGCCCACACACCAGCCTAAAGGTGTATATGAATTAAACGAAATCGATTTAAAGTCTTGGGATCCAACTAAACCAGATAAAGCACGCACGAGGTTCAAGAGTGTGTGTGGATTTGTTGGCAGGGCAAGGCTCAACATTAATCTGCCGGGGTTTCGGAAGGCTAACACAGAAACACAACAAAGGATAGTCCGGGAGATCATGGATCACTTCAACGTTCCAGAGCAGTGGAGAATGCAGGTGGAACACGCTGCACTGAAGAAGGCAAGGGATGCTTGGAGAAACTGGAAGCACGTGATGTACAAGAAGTACTTGAGTGAAGGCAAGGACCCAATCCCCGCATACCCCCAAATTACAAAGGCAGACTGGGCAGAATTCAAAAGGGTCAAGGCAACTACAGAGTTTGCTATGAAGAATGCCAAGCAATCAGAACTTCAAAAGAGGAACACACACCCCCACCATATGGGTGTGGCAGGATACTACGGCATGAAACCGATATGTGGCCAGGAGGACAAAGAAGATGTAGCTGCAGGTGGGAAACCGGCCTTTAGTGAAATCAGGGGCAAACGCGCTAGAGACTACTTGCGGGCACATGCAAGGAGGCGTGATGACGGAACTTATTACTTTGAAAAATCACATGACAAAAAACTGTATCGCGTGATGTTAAAGGCTTCCGAGATCCCTGGAAGGTTCTGCAGGAACTCAGGGCCATGTGACATTCTGTCCGATGCTCTGGTAACAAGAGAGCTCCCTGGCCGTGCAAGGGGTATAGGTGTTGATGTACCGCACAAGAGGGCTTTCACACTCAGCAAAGAAGAGAGGCTCTACATGAAAAAAGCGAGGAGTGAAATGAAGCAAAATGAATTGTATGAAAGGTTGAGGAAGGACATGTATCCTACTGTTCGAAATGAAATTGAGGAGTCAATGATGATGCGGAAGACTCTAACACTGACAGATAGCCAACAGATGGGAGGGGAGGCGGGCATGGAGGATGCTGGTTATTGCGCGACAACACCGCACAGGAGTAGTTGTGCATCAGCTGACCCCAGCGACACTGAGACTGCAGCTGCTCATGATGATGCTATATCTGATCTATCTGGAATGAAAGACAGACTGAAGGGCGTGCTTACACATTATGAAGGTACATTAAAATGTGCAACAGCCTGGGTTTGCCCACCCTTCTTGGAAGAGGGCCTCTTGTTGGACAATGTGCCATTAAAGCCGGGCCGTGTGAAGTGCTACGTGACTGAAGTAAAGCCTGGATTCAACGAATTTGCCCTGAAGAATGTCCTAGGAGACTTTGATGAGCAAAGGACCTTGGGAGAAACACTGTTACATCACATCCAGTGGCCATGAAAGGAAATAGACTTCATGGATGAGATCCCTGAAGCCCCGCCAAGAGCAACCAATGTCACCCCTCAACCAGTGACGCTCTCCTTGCCACAGCAGCTCTCGGTGCTTCCCCCAAAGAACATAATACTCGTAATCCGACGGCTGATGCATCAACTTGTGATCAGCCCGCCCGACTTTGTGCCGTACAAGCCATGTCATCGTCTGCCCCAGAGCAGCCAGTGGCAAGGCCTACAACTGTTGAAGACGCACCACCGGTTCAGATGCCGGCCGCTGAAGCAGCGGGGGGAGACCCAGCTGCAGCACATGCTTAGTAGACCAACCTGGTGGAACGGACTGCTAAGCAGTCTGATGCTTCGGAACTACCTGCTAAGCAGTCTGTAGGTCCAGAACCAACTGCTCATCAGTCCATCGGTCAGCAGCCGCATGATCAACATACCAATGCGTCAGCACTTCCTGCTCAGCAAACCAACGCGTTGGCACGGCCTCCTCAGCACACCGACAAGTTGGCACCACCTACACAAAAACCCGATATAGCTTCAACGCATGGTCAGCAGTCCGATGCCTCTGCTCCTACAGCCCAACAGTCCATCATAGCAGCACCGCCAGCTCAGCAGTCTGACATAGCTAAACCGTTTGCTAAGCAGTCCGTCGAAGCTTTACCGTCTGCTCGGCAGTCTGCCTTTCAGCCAACCATACCTTGGACCAAAAGTGCTTCAAGTACCAAGAAGGAAGCGGGCAAAAAGGCTGCATCCGTGAGGAAGCGCGCCCCGAGAGCGAAGAGGAAAGAGAACGATTGCCTCTTACTTAAAGCACTCATCGCCCAGAACCAAATTAACAGCAAGTTGTTCTAATCGGAGAGTAATATTATTTCTGACGGCATGGATGATGAAGAAATAGCTTTGCTGCTTGCTAAAATAAAGCAGACGTACTTGAAGCACGCAATTATGTCCATGGCCAGCCATTTCTTGTTGGCGAATACTTTGATGAGTGCAGCTCCAGTTGCCGCGAGTTACATAAATATTGCATGTATCAAATGTTAGCAGGTCATCATGTTCTTCTAGTCTGCTACAACAGAGATCTTTTTCGACACGATGCTGGTTCCATCAGTGTGAGTTTCGAGGACTTACATCTCTTCTTCAACTTCAACGAGCTCGATGCCACTCTTGTTAGATGCCTGATTTTGTAAGTACTTAACAAACTCTGATCAATTTCTCCATACAAGGCTGTAAATGATAAACAGCTAACTGCATTTTATTCCTCTCGGGGGATTGAACGCGCAGAGAAGAAAAAGGGAGAGTGTGTATTTCATAGATCCCGCATTAGTAAATGGCACAACATTAGATGGTAAGGATGAACGGGAGTGGGCCATTAACACGGTCGCCCGTATCTTCGAAAACATGTCCCATGCAGAATCATTTCTCTGGCCATATCATGAACGGTAAGTCAAATAAACAACCATGCGTACACTGATTGTCTTTCAGATTTCGACATAATTCATAAGTTCATGGCTTTCTTAATATGTAGCAATCATTGGATATTGGTATTCATTGTTCCAAACAAGAACACAATTTACTACATGGATTCTCTCAGAGATTCAACAAACTCTCAGGATCTGACACATCTTCAGCAATTCATGGATAGGTATTGAATTCTATGATGTTGAAATTAATTTGCATTCATATCTGGTTCAATAATTGATGTTGTCAAAATTCATCTTCATTTGCAGTGTGCTCGCATTGTGGAAAACTAAACCGGGGAACCTGTTCAAGAGGGAACTACCTCTGCAGCACGAGATCGTTTCTCCGGCAACACACCGAAATCTGTTATTTTCGGAAAATGTATCCAATAGTCTGCAAATACCTTTTCTTACGCTAGTCAAATGTTCAAGCTTCTAAATAAACCTCTTTCTATTTCTGTCCAAAGAAAAAAATACATCTACCACCGGTTAGGTTGTTCCTAATAGGACAAATACATGACTAATTCTGTACAAAAAATTTCAGTGTCCTCAGCAACAAGCAGGGACCAACCTTTGTGGATACTATGTTTGCAGACACATGATCTCCATCTGCAAATCTGCTGATAGTTGTGAAGATGCTCGCGAATTAGTACCAATAAGTCTATCTTAATTAATATCTTCTACTCCACTCATATGGCACATTCTGATCTTAAAAATACTACAGCTCATCTTAGAACCGAGGACCCCTGAACCGCTCCTCGCTGGTGAATTGTTGATGGTTTGGAGATTTATCAGCAACTTCTTCCTGAATCACTACATCAATCCCACTGGTGATAATGAAGATTTCAGCATGCCTTCTCCTGAAACATTGAGTAAGAGTTAGCCGCTAAACATATACGCATGGATCCATTGTTTTCCATCTGATGAGGTCTTCATTTTTTGTACACTATGATTAATTATGTAATGCATATATATGTGGACAAATTATTGGAATTTAGCTACCATTTGTTCAATTGCAATTGTTGCGAAATCTGATGAATGTTCTTCCTGTGGACACTATTTGTTCAATTGCATATTGTGGCGAATTTGCTTTTTGCATGCCGATTCAAATGGGATATGTTTGCTTTAACCTGGCAATTGCTCCACACACGGTTCAACTAAATGAGTGTGTGCGATCCACATCGGAAAGCATACGTCAATCGTAGCGGAACCGTCGGTGATACACAGCAGATCGCAGACGATTTGCAGCACTACTACGTGTGCGTAGGGGCTCCAAAACTGTTTGTGATATCACATTATCGCACACGAGAGCTCAGAGTAAACCATGCCCAATGTAAAATACAATCCCAGTCGTAATTTTTCAGGAAACATGTGGGATCCCAAACGAAAAGCACACGTCACTCTTACCGCAACCGTCGGTGATACATAACATATCACAAACGGAGTGCATCACTTGTATGTGTGCTAAGGGGCTCCTGAACCGTTTGTGATAGAACATTATCGCACATGGTAATTGTTTAGAAACGTGTGCGATGGAGTCTTGGATGGCAGACGAGTTCCGCAGAAAACTCATGTCCGATGGGGCACATATGGCACACAGTTCATATGTTGGCCCGTGTGCCTTACATACTGTTTCCCAAATGGTTCATTACGACACACCATTTGGTTTCACTGCGTCATTAGAAAGGTTTAATCACAGATCCCACACGTGCGAAAGAATTTAGTGTGTGTTGCATCGCATACGATTACATTTGGCAAGGCCTCTGCATCATGGCTCCCTATCCCCGACGGTTTCTGGGTCGTGTGGGAAGGACCCCCCCTATCGCACACACTCACTTGGCGACGGTTCAAAACACCATCGTGGAAAGGGGTTAAAAACCGTTTGTATAGCACCTCACTGTACCAGTGTATCCACTGAGTATAGCCATCCATGAAACCATGCATGAAACCAGGTGCGCCTTCAAACTGCCACGGTCAAAGGGGTCCAAGATGACGATTAGTTTGCATTTTCTACATGGACATATAATCCCAGTCCGGTTATTTGAATACATGTCTTGCACCATGGATCGTAACCATCTTTCCACCACCCTTCCACTGATCTTCATGATTAATTGCCTACGCGGTATAATAAGCAAAATAATTATTACCATGCATGCATATATATGGCTATATCAAAGTCATGCAAAAATTTGGCATGGCCTTCCCTAAAAATAGGACATATAGAGTTTGCCCGAAATTCGCCGAAACAGAAATAAATCGACATTTCGGCAAAACATAAGCAACTCATGTCACGCATGATCCGACAAATACACATAGGCGGCAACTCATGCCACACGCACATTCTCACCATCATAGTGCAAACACAAATATTTTCATTCTTGCAAAGCACAACTTTTTACTCACCTATCGTCCCGAGAGAGGGATCGAGCACACAAGTACGGTAGATGGCCATTGCCGCTATCTAGCAGCTAGGGATCAAAAGTAGTGGAAGGAGGGAGGGAAAGCTAGCTAGCTAGCATGGTAGATCTAGTTGGAAGGAGATGCTCTACCCAACTAGTGGAGAGGGAGGGAAAGCTGGCTAGTGAGACAAAGGCATGAGTGGGGCAAGAGAGAAGGAGGGAGAGACAAATAAATTCAAGTGAGGAAGAGAAGAAGCCATTAATGGAGCAGATGGTGGATGCGGGCATTAATGGGGAGGGAAGAGAGGTAGGAGAAGGAAGAAGTAAGTGAGGGAGGTAGAGGAGGGAGAGGGGAAAGGGGAGGGGGAGGGGAGGGTGGGAGAAAAAGGTGGCTGCTACGTGTAGCAGTAGCGCTGGTAGCGCACCGGCGCTACTACTAAGATACGTAGCAGTAGCGCATGTCGGTGGCCTAGCACTACTGCTAATCTGGGCCCACCTTCTGGCCCCGTGCATAGATAGCGGTAGCGGTGGGTCACCGACAAGCGCTACTGCTATGCATCTTAGTAGTAGTGCTGGTTTCGGCCCACTGCTACTACTAAGTGTAGCCCCGGCCGATGGCGGTGGGACCACTTAGCAGTAGCGCTGGCCGGTCACCACACGCTACTGCTACTTCACAGCCTGTAGTGCTCTTTTCTGCCCTGTGCTACCCCTAAGTAGCAGTAGCGCTGTCCAACAATACCGCGCTACTACTAAAATCCTATCTATAAGCTTTCTCCTAGTAGTGTAAATTTATATGTTACAATAACTTGAAAAAGAGTGTTGCTTCTTCCTCTGCAGCAAGGATGCATCCGTGGGTGGACAGTGCTTTAACTATCACCGGAAAGTGTAAGGAGATTATGGATCTCAAACAGCAAATCAATAAGCTCGAGGAGGAAAATTGCATCCTGAGGGGCATCATTGCCAAGAATATCACACCACCACCTCTGAAGAAGGAGACTTGAGTACATGGGTATGGGCACTCCCCTTGGCTTATGCCAAGCTTGGGGGAGGTGCCCCGGTATCGTATCACCATCACATCTTTATCTTTATCGTTTACCTTAGTTCGATCCTTTTGGTTAAATCTTGATCTAGTAGAATAAAAGTGTTATTATGATCTAGTCTTTGAGTTTTGCTTTGTGTTCTATCTATGTAACCGAGTGCAAGAGTTATATAATAAAGATTAGTTTTGAGCTAAGGGCTTTGCTTTCTTGCTTTGATCTTGGAAAAAAGAATAAAAGAAATAAAAGATTATATAATAATCTTATGGGTTGTGATGACTTCACATATAAGAAGTATGATGCATGAAATTTGTTGAGGGTTGACAAACATAGTATTGGTCATTGTTGCAATTAATAGGAAGTAATAAAGAAAGAGAGGTCTCACATATAAATACACTATCTTGGACATCTTTTGTGATTGTGAGCACTCAATAAAATATTATATGCTAATAAGTTGATGTTGGACAAGGAAGACAACATAACATGTTATGTTCCCTTATATCCGAATAGAAGTTATATTGTCATGGATCCTCCAACATGTTGAGCTTGCTTCTCCTCCTATGCTAGCCAAAAATTCTGCACTAGAGATACTACTTGTGCATCCAAAAACCTTTAACCCAGTTTTGCCATGAGAGTCCACTATATCTACCTATGGATTGTGTAAGATCCTTCAAGTAAGTTGTCATCAGTGCAAGCAATAAAAAATGCTCTCTAAATATGTATGATCTTTTAGTGTGAAGAGAATAAACTTTATATGAACTTGTGATGGGGAAGAAATAAAAGCGGCGGACTGCATAATAAAGTTCTCTATCACAAGCGACAATATAAAGTGACGTTCCATTGCATTAAGATTTCTTGCATCCAACCAAAAAGCGCATGACAACCTCTGCTTCCCTATGCGAAGGGCCTATCTTTTATTTTACTTTCTACCTTTATACAAGAGTCATGGTGATTTTCACCCTTCCTTTTATATTTTATCTTTTTTGGCAAGCACTATGTGTTGGGGAAAGATCCTGACATATATATCCACTCGGATGTAGGTGATCATAAATTATTATTGTTGATGTTACCCTTGAGGTAAATGGTTGGGAGGCAAAACTATAAGCCCCTATCTTCCTATGTGTTTGATTGAAGCTTTGATCTCATAAGTATCGCGTGAGTGTTAGCAATTATGAAAGATTAAATGATGGTTGAGTATGTGAACTTGCTAAATAAAAGCTCTTACATTGACTCTTTCCGATGTTATGATAAATTGCAATTGCTTCAATGACCGAGATCATAGTTTCTTAGTTTTTCAATAAAGTTTTTGGTCTATACTTTACCTTGTGAATGAATTATCACTTTGGCATTAGAAGTTATATGACAATATATTGTTGTTCTAAGGATGATCATGATGCCCTCATGTCCGTATTTTATTTTATCGACACCTCTATCTCTAAACATGTGGACATGATTGTCGATTTCGGCTTTCGCTTAAGGACAAGCGAGGTCTAAGCTTGGGGAGTTGATACGTCCATTTTGCATCATGTTTTTATGTTGATATTTATTGCATTATGGGCTGTTATTTCACTTTAAGATACAATTCTTATGCCTTTTCTCTCTTATTTTACAAGGTTTACATGAAGAGGGAGAATGCCAGCAGCTGGAATTCTAGACCGGAAAGGAGCAAATCTGAGATACCTATTCTTCACAACTCCAAATGTCCTGAAACTTTACAGAGAATTGTTTTGGAATATATAAAAAAATATTGGGCGAAGAAACAACAGAAGGGGACCCACCAGGTGGCCACAAGCCTGGGGGGCGCGCCCTACCACCCAGGGCGTGCCTCCCGAGCTTGTGGGCCCCCTGGCCAGCCCCCGATGTCCATCTTCTGCTATATGGAGGGTTTTGACCAAGAAAAAATCATAAGGAAGCTTTCAGGATGAAGCGCCATCATCTCGAGGTGGAACCTGGGCAGGAGCAATCTAGGGCTCTGACAGAGCAATTCTGCTGGAGAAACTTCCCTCCGGGAGGGGGAAATCGAAGCCATCGTCATCACCAACGATCCTCTCATCGTGGGAGGGTTAATCTTCATCAACATCTTCACCAGCACCATCTCCTCTAAAACCCTAGTTCATCTCTTGTATTCAATCTTTGCCTCAAAACCTCATATTCGTACCTGTGGGTTGCTAGTAGTGTTGATTACTCTTCGTAGTTGATGCTAGTTGGTTTATTTGGTGGAAGATCATATGTTCAGATCCTTAATGATATTCAATACCCCTCTGATCTTGAACATGAGCATGCTTTGTGAGTAGGTACGTTTGTTCTTGAGGATATGGGAGAAGTCTTGTTATAAGTAATCATGTGAATTTGGTATTTGTTCGATATTTTGATGAGATGTATGTTGTCTTTCCTCTACTGGTGTTATGTGAACGTCGACTACATGACACTTCACCATGATTTAGGCCTAGGGGGAGGCATTGGGAAGTAATAAGTAGATGATGGGTTGCTAGAGTGACAGAAGCTTAAACCCTAGTTTATGCGTTGCTTCGTAAGGGGCTGATTTGGATCCACATGTTTCATGTTATGGTTAGATTTATCTTAATTCTTCTTTCATAGTTACGGATGCTTGCGACAGGGGTTAATCATAAGTGGGAGGCTTGTCCAAGTAAGGACAACACCCAAGCACCGGTCCACCCACATATCAAATTATCAAAGTAACGAACGCGAATCATATGAGCATGATGAAAACTAGCTTGACAATAATTCCCATGTGTCCTCGGGAGCGCTTTGCTTTATATAAAAGTTCGTCCAGGCTTGTCCTTTGCTATAAAAAGGATTGGGCCACCTTGTTGCACCTTTGCTACACTTGTTACTCGTTACCCGTTACAAATTATCTTACTACCAAACTATCTGTTACCGATAATTTCAGTGCTTGCAAAAAATACCTTGCTGAAAACCGCTTGTCATTTCCTTCTGCTCCTTGTTGGGTTTGACACTCTTACTTATCGAGGACTACGATTGATCCCCTATACTTGTGGGTCATCAGCATGGCATAGTGATGATCATGCATCTTACAAGTATTTTCATAGCAAACCACAACCATTCATGTGAGCATATCATTATCACTAGCATATGAAATGATTACAAGATTTGAACATGAGAGAAATAATACTAGCAAATAATCATTTAACTTACTAGATGCAAATGAACATGGCATCAGAAATGAGCATGGGTTCACAAGCATATATATATATATATATATAGCATTTACAAAATAATTGCATGAACACACAGTTATTCAATCATTCAAGTGAAAACCATGGATATTGCAATTACATCATGCAAGAGGGTGTTGTGGCTTGCCTGGGGTTGAAGGATTCATTGGGAAGAAGTGCGAGAAGCTCATGAATTTTTTTCGGAAACATTTCTCCCTCGAAGGGGGCTGAATAAGGGCAGGGGCAAAATGGTCATTTTCAGAGTCTGACAACATAGTGAAAGCGATACCAACGGAACAAGCTCGATGAATAGAGAACTTGATCTTTTGAATCACCTAAATCGGAGTTATGGTTGCGGAGATACGGTCGTTCGTTCGTTAGGCAGAAAAACAAATGAAAACTGTGTTTTTCTGCTGTTAACAGGCGAACGTCCACAATATAAGGATTTCAGCAGCAAGGCTGAAACAGAGAAAATATGCTTCTGCCGAAGAGAAAGTGCATTTTGCCCTGGAGTTGCCCTTGTTTACGCTTTCAAACCGCGAATGCGCATTTACAAAAATGTGTCTACACTTAAGTTGCGGGCCCGGCCAGCTGAGTCGATGACAGGCGGGCCCCACCAGATCTCTCTCCTCCCGCCTCCATCTTCTTCCCTTGACGCTCGCCCATAGAGCAGAGGGAGGCCACCCACGCCGGCGCACATCTGGCCGACTCCGGCCACCTCTGGTGAAGCTCAGACGACCAGAGTGTCGGTGTACTAAGTATTGGGCCACTAGTACCCCGTACTTGTGCACGGGCAGTTGTAGCCGTCCTCACGGCAAGGCTTGCCGGGATCAGCTCGAGGTCGATTCAAGCCATCAAGGAAATCATCAAGTCAGAGACCAAAGGATCTGAAGTTAATAAGGACTGAAATCCGAAGGCCAGCCTCCCCGGCAAGAGCCTTGCCGGGATAGCCTTTGGCGCCCGGCAAGGCTTAGCGCCCGGCAAGGCTTGGCGCCCGGCAAGGCTTGGTGTCCGGCAAGGCTTGGCGCCCGGCAAGACTCGGCGCCCGGCGAGATTTTGCCACTGTGCCACCGCTTCGGCACAGTAACGAGCCTGACATTCTGGGTCCTTCTCTGGATGCGTGGCAACGCGCCAGTGGAGGAGAGCTTAAGCGGTGCTGATGGGATGGCCCCTTTTTCCATCCCCAAGAAAGTGAGGACACCTAAACGGACACCTCATGGTGCATTAAATGCGTTCGTCCTAATCCGTCAGGGGTTAGGTATGATACCCTGTAGCTACTTTACACCTCAATGTATGTACATTTTGCCACTGTAGAGACCCATTTGAGCATATAAAAGGAGGCCCAAGGCAACTGCTACAGGGGAGGAGAACTTCTGGCCCATTCTGCATGCGTAGCTGCTCTTCGAACGTACTGTTCATTGCGAGCGCTCCTGAAGGCTGGGCTCAAGAACATCAATAAGAACACAAAGCAGGAGTAGGGTTTTACGCTAATCAGCGGCCCGAACCTGGGTAAAAACCCTCACGCGTCGATCACTGGTTCTGCTCTTTGCGTATACCTCTCCCCCCGCCGAATCGTAAAGGGGTCACTCGGGATCCCATAGGTGTCGTGCCCCGACATCTTTGGCGCGCCAGGTAGGGGGATTGAATGTTGCGTGAACCTGATCTGGTGGTCGGCGCCCTAGTTCCTTCATCATCTTCATCATCATGCCGCCCAAGAAGAAGAGCGCTGCGACAGCGCAACCGTCCGGGTCCGTTTTGCCTGCGCCTTCGCAGACAGGCGATGGTGTGGGTGCAGAAGGAAGAGGACTAGAACCCCCACGGCGTTCTGGTGACCCAAGCCAAGCGAGCGGTATCGTTCGCAGTGGCAGTGGTAACTTGCGCGCCGCTGGATCTAGAGATGGTGCTGTGTTGCCTACGGGTGGCACAACTAACTCTAGGGATCGAAGGGCGCCTGCTGGAGCTCCCACGCCGGCGCAAGCCTCGCAACCTACTCAGGTCGTGTGAGATGAGCGACATCATGGCGCTGGTGGTTCGGGGCGTCCCCACAAAAAGGTTTCTGCGCATAGATCCCAAGATGCGCGGGACCAGCATGCACACTGAGCTACCGGCGGAGGTGGTGCGCGGTCGCGTGACCGTGGCGGTGCTCCTTCTAACTTGGTTAGGAGTCAGAGCACCTCACGTACCTCGCACTTGTCGCCGCCACCTACGCCAGCGGAAGCCTTGGCACGTGCACAGCTGCTCCTCGATTTTCCTCCCGCCCCGGAGAAGATGGAGGAGTGGCGAGCTACTATCCAGAGCCTTATCGGCTTCGCTAACAAGGATGGACCGCAAGAGGCAGGGCCCTCTCAGCGGAGGCCCATCGATCCGACGCGAGCCGGTGCAGAGAAAACCGGAGGTGGTGCAACTATAGTGCACTCCCCTCCGCGGCGTCAGCGGCGGCCGACAACTCAGCAAGTCGACCGCCATGAAGAAGTTTCCACGGTGTCGTCCGATCCACGGATGCGCCGTGATCAGCGTCTGGTTCTCCAGGAACGAGGCAAGGAGGACGCTCGAACAACCATCGAGCGGCGACGGGAAGCGCGCTATCAGTCTGATAAGCGTGCGGGGCTGGTTGTCGACAAGCCGACGCCAGGGAACGTAGGAGACTTGCCTTACGAGGTAGGACCTCCAGCGTTTACCCGTGAGCTGCGGCAAGTCCAGTGGCCCAATCTCCGAACCTTCAAGCCAGAGGTCCCGGAGAAATATGACGGCAAGACCCATCCCTCGGAGTTCCTGAGCATCTACACCATTGCGGTGCAAGCTGCCGGGGGCCGAGATGACAAGATACTCGCCAACTACTTCCCGTTGGTGCTCAAACCCAACGTCAGGTCGTGGTTGATGCATCTGCCGGAGGATTCTATTTCTTCCTGGTCAGATCTGTGCCATCAGTTTGTTGGCGCCTTTGTTGGAGGCCACCAAGCTCCTGGCCAAGAGAGTGATTTGCACATCATCCCTCAGAAGGAGGGTGAGTCCCTGCGCAAGTTTATGCAGAGATTCAGCCGGGTGCAATACAATATTCCTGACGTTCATCCCGCCGCTGTCATTAGCGCGTTCCATCAGAACGTGCGTAACCGCAGGATGCGGGAAGAGCTGGCAATGAACAAAGTCAGGAGTATGCCGAGCTTTACACTTTGGCCGACAAGTGCGCTCGAGCTGAAGAAGGGAGGAGACTCCCTGGCGAAGTTGTTGGCGCGGTGGGCGAATCAGAAGAAGAAGATGCCGTAGCTCCGTCAAGGAAAGGCCGGCGGCGAAACAGGAAGCGCGGAAGCAAGGCCGTGCTTGCCGTCGAGGAATCCGGCAACCCTGGCGCCGCCAAGAAGGCCAAGGTTGGCGACCCCGGCAAGGATCTTGCCGGGTGCCCTTCCTGTCAGGCCTTGGCGGCTGCCGACAAGTCAGAGAACTCCGGCAAGCAGCATTGCAAGATCCATCGCACTAAGGGCCACGATCTCCAGAACTGCCGGCAAGTTGAGCAGCTTGCCGAGAAGCAGAAGGCCGAATACGAGAGGCGAGACAAGGAGAAGGCCCAAGATGGTGCTGAGGGGTCCGGCAAGAAACGCGGTGGCCGAGGGGGTCGCCGCGGCAAGGCCAAGCAGCAGAAGGATCGGCCCGCTCGGGGCCGAGATAAAGAAGGAGATGATGATGAGGAAGATGACGAATCCAGTGAGCAGGAATTTCAGAAGGCTACGGAGGCTATGTGCATTGATGGGAGTGCCTCGCTGCATTCTTCCCACCGCCAACTTAAGCAGTAGATGCAGGAGGTTAATGCGGCAGAGCCATCCCCCGATGCGTGTAGGCCTCTGAAGTGGTCCAGCACGCCTATCATCTTTGACGCCGAGGATCACCCTGATCGCACAACTGCGGTCGGGTGTTTGCCATTGTTGGTTTCCCCAACAATTCGCAACCTCAAGGTGACGAAGATGTTAGTTGACGGCGGGGCCGGCCTAAACTTAATCTCACCAGATGTGCTCACAAAGCTTCAGATTCCCGACAAAGACCTTGAGGAAACGGGTATGTTTCAAGGGGTCAATCCGGGAAGAACCCAGCCTAAGGGCAAGATCACACTGCCGGTAACATTTGGCAGTGAGTTTAACTTCAGGACCGAAAAGGTGGTGTTTGATGTCGCCAAGATCCCCATGTCATACAATGGGATCCTTGGTTGGCCAGCGCTGGCTAAGTTTATGGCAGCATCACACTACGCGTATAACGTGTTGAAGATGCCCGGGCCGTTGAGCGTCATCACTATCCATTCCGATAAGAAGGATGCGCTCATCTGTGCCGACCAACTTTACCGGGAAGCGGTTGCAGCACCTGCCATCAAGGCATCTGCTCCTGCCGCTGGAACTCCCGGGGGGAAGAAGACCGGCACCGGCAAGAACCTTGGCGCGAACTCCGGCAAGCGCACCTCCTCGGAGTGCTGCGCTTCCGTCGAGGACGCACCAGAAAGTTCCACCGGCAAGAACAAGAAGTCCAAGGCTGCCCCGCCGGAAACCAAGAAGGTGTCTGCCAAGGAGGACGGAACGGGTGGAACTTTTACCATAAGTTCCACCCTAGATGACAAATAGGAAAGCGCGCTCGTTGCTTTCCTGCGGGCGAATGTCGACGTGTTTGCATGGCAACCGTCTGACATCCCCGGCGTTCCCAGGAAAGTGATTGAGCACCACCTTGCTGTCTGTCCTCATGCGCGGCCCGTCAAGCAAAGGGTGAGGAAACAGGCTTTGGAGCGGCAAGAATTCATTGCCGAAGAAATTAAGAAGCTGGAGGCGGCAGGACTGGTCAAAGGAGTGCTTCATCCAACCTGGTTGGCCAACCCAGTTGTAGTGCGGAAAGCGAATGGGAAATGGAGGCTTTGTATTGATTATACAGATATCAATAAAGCTTGTCCAAAAGATCCTTTTCCCTTGCCGCGCATCGACCAGATTGTGGATGCCACCGCTGGTTGTGATCTCCTGTCCTTCCTTGATGCCTATTCAGGGTATCATCAGATTTTTATGGCAAAGGAAGATGAAGAGAAGACCGCCTTTATCACCCCATGTGGTACGTATTGTTTCATACGGATGCCTTTCGGGTTGAAAAGTGCTGGTTCAACATTCGCCAGAGCAATCTAGATTGGTTTTGAGCCACAACTCCATAGAAATATGGAGGCGTATATGGATGATATAGTGGTCAAAACTAAGGATAAAACAACGCTCATTCAAGACCTAGAAGAAACATTTGCAAACTTGCGCAAGATCAACTTGAAGCTCAATCCTGAGAAGTGCGTGTTCGGTGTTCCTTCCGGCAAGCTCCTCGGATTCTTTGTATCTTGCCGGGGAATCGAAGCGAACCCCGACAAGATCAAAGCCATTGAGCAAATTGAAGCACCGAGACGCGTCAAGGATGTGCGTCGTCTTGCCGGCTGTGTTGCTGCTCTAAGCAGGTTTATTTCCAAATCTGCTGAGCGCGCCCTGCCCTTTTTCAAAATTTTGAAGAAGGCAGGTCCAATGAAATGGACTCCGGAAGCGGAGGCAGCGCTGCAAGATTTGAAGAAATACCTTTCTTCTCCGCCGACACTAGTCGCACCTAAACCACAAGAACCGTTGCTGCTGTATCTGGCGGCAACAAATCAAGTGGTTAGTGCTGCGCTGGTAGCGCAGAGAGAAGCTGATGAGGAAGCAACATCAGCGGCAGGACCGCCAAGTGATGCGGCAAGATCTTTCCCGGCAAGGGTTGATCCCGGCAAGACAGGATCTGCGCAAACAGAAGAACCCGTGCAGAAGAAGAAGGTGGTGCAGCGCCCAGTTTATTTTGTTAGCTCCCTTTTACTAGGAGCTAGGTCAAGATATTCTGGTGTGCATAAGTTGCTTTTCGGCCTCCTTATGGCCTCAAGAAAGCTGCGCCATTATTTTCAAGCACATGAGATCACCGTCATCACTCGCTTCCCGTTGCAACGGATTTTGCAAAATCCGGAGGCAACCGGCAGGATCGTGGAGTGGGCATTGGAGCTGTCCAGCTTTGGTCTTAAGTTTGAAAGCACTTCCACAATTCAGAGCAGGGCCTTGGCGGAGTTCATTGCAGAATGGACCCCAACGCCAGACGAAGAAGTTCAAGAAACAACTCTCCCCAGCAAGGAAATCGATCAGCAATGGGTTATGTACTTTGACGGGGCTTTTTCGCTGCAAGGCGCCGGTGCTGGCGTGCTGCTTGTCGCACCCACCGGGGAGCACCTCAAGTACGTTGTCCAAATGCATTTTCCCCGGGAGAGTTCAACCAACAACACTGCAGAATACGAGGGTTTGCTTGCCGGTCTTAGGATCGCGGCAGACCTTGGTATCAAAAAGCTCTTCATCAAAGGCGATTCATAGCTTGTCGTCAGGCAGGTCAACAAGAACTATCAAAGTCCATTGATGCAAGCCTACGTAGATGAAGTGAGGAAATTGGAAGAGCGCTTTGACGGTCTCCAAATGGAGCATGCCCCTCGTGCCGAGAACAGTGTTGCTGACGACCTGTCAAAGCGTGCTGCCCTCAAGTTGCCTGTGGAACCAGGAACTTTTGTGCTCCAATTGATTCAACCATCCGTGGCGCCATTGATGCAGCAAGAAAAGAGAAGAAAGTTGAACTCTGGCCAGTACTTCCCGGCAGAGCTCCCCGGAGCCGCCGGCAAGGAAGTTGCCGGGATCGACACGCCTGCCGGGGAACAACAGGCTCCGGCAGGGCCTCAGGCCTTTGCTGTCGAGACAAATGTTCCCCCAGCAGACGAGATGCCTTTAGTCCTAGTTGTCGAGCCCCAGGCTCCAGCATGGGCGCAGCACATTATCCATTTCCTTCAGACAGGTGAACTCCCTAAGGAACAAGAAGAAGCGAAGAGAGTAGCCCGTCGGTCTGTTATGTACAAGTTCGTCGATGACGTCCTGTACAGAAAGAGACCAAACGGTGTGAAATTGAAGTGCATTTCTCGGGAGGATGGACTACAGCTGTTGGCAGAGATTCATGGGGGCATATGTGGCTCTCACATAGGGTCAAGAGCGCTTGCCGGAAAAGCATTCCGGCAAGGTTTCTTTTGGCCTACCGCCCTCAAGGATGCGACTGCACTAGTAACCAAGTGTGAAGCGTGCCAGTTTCATTCGAAGAAATTACATCAGCCAGCTCAAGCTCTTCAAACAATCCCTCTCTCCTGGCCATTTTCGGTCTGGGGGCTCGACATACTGGGCCCCTTTCCCCGTGCTACCGGGGGCTTTGAGTACTTGTACGTTGCTATCGTCAAGTTCACAAAGTGGCCGGAGGTGGAAGCAGTGAGGAAGGTGACAGCGCAGTCAGCTGTCAAATTCTTCAAGGGAATTGTTTGTCGTTTCGGTGTGCCTAACAGGATCATCACCGACAACGGCACGCAGTTCACAAGTCGCACCTTCATGCAGTACGTCCAAGACCTTGGCGGCAAGATTTGTTTTGCCCCTGTTGCTCACCCGAGAAGCAACGGCCAAGCGGAGAGGGCCAATGCTGAAGTGCTGCGCGGTCTCAGGACCAGAACTTTTGACAGGCTGAAAAAGTGCGGAAGACGCTGGATTGATGAGTTGCCGGCGATTCTTTGGTCAATCAGAACAACACCAAATCGAGCCACCGGCCAGACGCCCTTCGCTCTGGTCTATGGAGCGGAAGCAGTTCTCCCCACGGAACTCATATACGGATCTCCTCGAGTGCTCGCTTATGATGAGCTCGAGCAAGAGCAACTGCGCCAAGATGACGCTGTGCTCCTTGAGGAGAATCGTCTTCAGGCTGTTGTGCGAGCTGCACGCTACCAGCAAGCTTTGCACCGCTATCATAGCCGCAAAGTTCATGCCCGAAGCCTTGAGGAAGGCGACCTTGTTCTTCGACGGATTCAGTCCGCCAAGAATTCAAACAAGTTGACGCCAAAGTGGGAAGGCCCTTATCGGGTAGTACGAGTCACCAGGCCTGGCGCTGTCCGCTTGGAGACTGAAGATGGCGTTCCAGTGAGTAATTCTTGGAATATCGAACATCTTCGCAAGTTCTATCCATAAGGCGCGGTTGCCGGGGACTCCCGGCAACCACCTTTTTGTACAAGTCTTGCCGGTAAGGCATGTGATCCTTTGTACAAAGCCAGGCGCAGACCCTGAGCACAGATGAATAAATTTAAGTGTTGTACATTTCCTTATTGATTCCTATGATTCACATTCATATATGCATGTTTGTCTAAGATGTTGTATGACACCTGATCCCGGTAAGTTCTAATGAACCGCCAAGGTTTCATCCCTTTATTTTCTCTTCTTTCTTTTTCTCAAAGACAGAAGGATTCCTCGCGTGCACATTTGCCGGGGGGGAAGGGAGACATGAATACCAGTTGGTGACGTTCGGAATCGATGCTTGCCGGAGGAAGAACAAAGCCAGAAAGCTAAGTCCTAAAAACTTAGAGCAAGTGTTTTCTTTAGTTACCAAGTTGCTTCCTTAGACGATTCCGATTCTTGTATGGAAAATCTGCACGCGAAGGAACCTTTACTGTAATCAGTTGCGCCCTTATTTTGTTTCGAGTCCGCTCAACAATTTAAGTGGCTACACTGAGAACACTAAGGAGTCTTGCCGGCTGCTGCGCCTCCGGCAGGCTGCTGTAGTCCCGCACCCAGTGCTCGCGGTAGGTTGCGCGCCAGCAAGTTTTTCAGTAAGCATAGGATGAACTCCATACATAAAGGAATCAGACAAGGAAAGTAGCTAGCATGAGCCTAAACATAGTCAGATTATATTGCATCCATGAGTTGCCGCAGTTCTAACTTGAGACATAATTGTCTTTTACATGAGACGATGGCGGCAAGAATAAAAGAGAAGCACTCAATCCCTGCGCTGGCCTTCGATCCTTTTGATGGAGTCCACCTTCTCAAGGATTGGCGCGATGCACTTTTCGAGCGCCTCAACATTTGCATCCTTTGGCAGGTGGCCGAGTGCGCTGGAGAGGTCGATGCCGGGATTGCTGTGCACCACCTTGATGAGCACCTTGCGAAGGACGGCCCGGCAAAGCCGGCGAGTCTCGTTCGCTAGTTGGGTCGCCCGGCTGGCCTGGAGCGCCCTCAACGCGTTGATGATGCTTTCAAAGAACATCGTCAACCTGGCACTTGGGGATATTCTTTCCTCAGAAGAATATCTAAAGTTCGACAAGCCCATGGTTGACAGTTCTGCGGTAAGCTTCTCCGCGGCAGCGATGAGACGACCAGTCCAGATCTCCACTCCCTTCTCGTACTTGTTCTGGGCAGCGGCGGCGCTCTTGAGCAGGTTCCTCTCTCCTTGGAGATCCTTGAGTAGAGCCTTCTCACGGGCCTTGCCGGCCTCGAGAGACTTCTGCAGCGTGGTCAGCTTCAGCTCCAGAACTGCAATACTATCAGCTGCGCAGGAGAGCTGCTTGGTCTTGTCGGACAGGGCGACTTGCATCTCCGCCAAGGAGTGGAGGGTTTTTTCCCTGTCCCCCTTGAGCGTCGAGAGCTCCTTGCCGTGCTCGTCGAGATCTGTCTCCAGTTTCTTCACTTTGTCGCTCAGCTCGTTCTTGGCAGCCTCTGTAGCTTCGGCAGCATCGAAGGCCTCCTTGAGCTTGCCGGCATGACTGTTTACGGGACTTCTTTTGATGGTTGCTTAAGCAACCTTGATCGAGTTTTGCAGATATGTGAACAAACTAATCTTGTCTTGAATTGGGAGAAGTGCCACTTTATGGTGAACGAAGTTATTGTCTTGGGGCATAAAATTTCTGAGCGAGGTATTGAGGTGGATAAAGCTAAAGTTGATGCAATTAAGAAAATGCCATGTCGGAGCAGGGCCTTGGCGGAGTTCATTGCAGAATGGACCCCAACGCCAGACGAAGAAGTTCAAGAAACAACTCTCCCCAGCAAGGAAATCGATCAGCAATGGGTTATGTACTTTGACGGGGCTTTTTCGCTGCAAGGCGCCGGTGCTGGCGTGCTGCTTGTCGCACCCACCGGGGAGCACCTCAAGTACGTTGTCCAAATGCATTTTCCCCGGGAGAGTTCAACCAACAACACTGCAGAATACGAGGGTTTGCTTGCCGGTCTTAGGATCGCGGCAGACCTTGGTATCAAAAAGCTCTTCATCAAAGGCGATTCATAGCTTGTCGTCAGGCAGGTCAACAAGAACTATCAAAGTCCATTGATGCAAGCCTACGTAGATGAAGTGAGGAAATTGGAAGAGCGCTTTGACGGTCTCCAAATGGAGCATGCCCCTCGTGCCGAGAACAGTGTTGCTGACGACCTGTCAAAGCGTGCTGCCCTCAAGTTGCCTGTGGAACCAGGAACTTTTGTGCTCCAATTGATTCAACCATCCGTGGCGCCATTGATGCAGCAAGAAAAGAGAAGAAAGTTGAACTCTGGCCAGTACTTCCCGGCAGAGCTCCCCGGAGCCGCCGGCAAGGAAGTTGCCGGGATCGACACGCCTGCCGGGGAACAACAGGCTCCGGCAGGGCCTCAGGCCTTTGCTGTCGAGACAAATGTTCCCCCAGCAGACGAGATGCCTTTAGTCCTAGTTGTCGAGCCCCAGGCTCCAGCATGGGCGCAGCACATTATCCATTTCCTTCAGACAGGTGAACTCCCTAAGGAACAAGAAGAAGCGAAGAGAGTAGCCCGTCGGTCTGTTATGTACAAGTTCGTCGATGACGTCCTGTACAGAAAGAGACCAAACGGTGTGAAATTGAAGTGCATTTCTCGGGAGGATGGACTACAGCTGTTGGCAGAGATTCATGGGGGCATATGTGGCTCTCACATAGGGTCAAGAGCGCTTGCCGGAAAAGCATTCCGGCAAGGTTTCTTTTGGCCTACCGCCCTCAAGGATGCGACTGCACTAGTAACCAAGTGTGAAGCGTGCCAGTTTCATTCGAAGAAATTACATCAGCCAGCTCAAGCTCTTCAAACAATCCCTCTCTCCTGGCCATTTTCGGTCTGGGGGCTCGACATACTGGGCCCCTTTCCCCGTGCTACCGGGGGCTTTGAGTACTTGTACGTTGCTATCGTCAAGTTCACAAAGTGGCCGGAGGTGGAAGCAGTGAGGAAGGTGACAGCGCAGTCAGCTGTCAAATTCTTCAAGGGAATTGTTTGTCGTTTCGGTGTGCCTAACAGGATCATCACCGACAACGGCACGCAGTTCACAAGTCGCACCTTCATGCAGTACGTCCAAGACCTTGGCGGCAAGATTTGTTTTGCCCCTGTTGCTCACCCGAGAAGCAACGGCCAAGCGGAGAGGGCCAATGCTGAAGTGCTGCGCGGTCTCAGGACCAGAACTTTTGACAGGCTGAAAAAGTGCGGAAGACGCTGGATTGATGAGTTGCCGGCGATTCTTTGGTCAATCAGAACAACACCAAATCGAGCCACCGGCCAGACGCCCTTCGCTCTGGTCTATGGAGCGGAAGCAGTTCTCCCCACGGAACTCATATACGGATCTCCTCGAGTGCTCGCTTATGATGAGCTCGAGCAAGAGCAACTGCGCCAAGATGACGCTGTGCTCCTTGAGGAGAATCGTCTTCAGGCTGTTGTGCGAGCTGCACGCTACCAGCAAGCTTTGCACCGCTATCATAGCCGCAAAGTTCATGCCCGAAGCCTTGAGGAAGGCGACCTTGTTCTTCGACGGATTCAGTCCGCCAAGAATTCAAACAAGTTGACGCCAAAGTGGGAAGGCCCTTATCGGGTAGTACGAGTCACCAGGCCTGGCGCTGTCCGCTTGGAGACTGAAGATGGCGTTCCAGTGAGTAATTCTTGGAATATCGAACATCTTCGCAAGTTCTATCCATAAGGCGCGGTTGCCGGGGACTCCCGGCAACCACCTTTTTGTACAAGTCTTGCCGGTAAGGCATGTGATCCTTTGTACAAAGCCAGGCGCAGACCCTGAGCACAGATGAATAAATTTAAGTGTTGTACATTTCCTTATTGATTCCTATGATTCACATTCATATATGCATGTTTGTCTAAGATGTTGTATGACACCTGATCCCGGTAAGTTCTAATGAACCGCCAAGGTTTCATCCCTTTATTTTCTCTTCTTTCTTTTTCTCAAAGACAGAAGGATTCCTCGCGTGCACATTTGCCGGGGGGGAAGGGAGACATGAATACCAGTTGGTGACGTTCGGAATCGATGCTTGCCGGAGGAAGAACAAAGCCAGAAAGCTAAGTCCTAAAAACTTAGAGCAAGTGTTTTCTTTAGTTACCAAGTTGCTTCCTTAGACGATTCCGATTCTTGTATGGAAAATCTGCACGCGAAGGAACCTTTACTGTAATCAGTTGCGCCCTTATTTTGTTTCGAGTCCGCTCAACAATTTAAGTGGCTACACTGAGAACACTAAGGAGTCTTGCCGGCTGCTGCGCCTCCGGCAGGCTGCTGTAGTCCCGCACCCAGTGCTCGCGGTAGGTTGCGCGCCAGCAAGTTTTTCAGTAAGCATAGGATGAACTCCATACATAAAGGAATCAGACAAGGAAAGTAGCTAGCATGAGCCTAAACATAGTCAGATTATATTGCATCCATGAGTTGCCGCAGTTCTAACTTGAGACATAATTGTCTTTTACATGAGACGATGGCGGCAAGAATAAAAGAGAAGCACTCAATCCCTGCGCTGGCCTTCGATCCTTTTGATGGAGTCCACCTTCTCAAGGATTGGCGCGATGCACTTTTCGAGCGCCTCAACATTTGCATCCTTTGGCAGGTGGCCGAGTGCGCTGGAGAGGTCGATGCCGGGATTGCTGTGCACCACCTTGATGAGCACCTTGCGAAGGACGGCCCGGCAAAGCCGGCGAGTCTCGTTCGCTAGTTGGGTCGCCCGGCTGGCCTGGAGCGCCCTCAACGCGTTGATGATGCTTTCAAAGAACATCGTCAACCTGGCACTTGGGGATATTCTTTCCTCAGAAGAATATCTAAAGTTCGACAAGCCCATGGTTGACAGTTCTGCGGTAAGCTTCTCCGCGGCAGCGATGAGACGACCAGTCCAGATCTCCACTCCCTTCTCGTACTTGTTCTGGGCAGCGGCGGCGCTCTTGAGCAGGTTCCTCTCTCCTTGGAGATCCTTGAGTAGAGCCTTCTCACGGGCCTTGCCGGCCTCGAGAGACTTCTGCAGCGTGGTCAGCTTCAGCTCCAGAACTGCAATACTATCAGCTGCGCAGGAGAGCTGCTTGGTCTTGTCGGACAGGGTGACTTGCATCTCCGCCAAGGAGTGGAGGGTTTTTTCCCTGTCCCCCTTGAGCGTCGAGAGCTCCTTGCCGTGCTCGTCGAGATCTGTCTCCAGTTTCTTCACTTTGTCGCTCAGCTCGTTCTTGGCAGCCTCTGTAGCTTCGGCAGCATCGAAGGCCTCCTTGAGCTTGCCGGCATGACTGACAGTTAGATCTTCGAGCGCCTCCTTGTGCTTCTGCTCCAGCTCCTGGGTCCACCGCGCGACAAGATTTTCAATGTCTTCATCCTTGCTACGAAGCTTGGCGGCGAGCGCCTGCTCACGTGTGGTGAGATCTTCTTCGTAAGCGTCAAGAGCAACGCGGCGCCCCGTCAGGAGAGCATCTTCGGCAGCAATCCTTTGAACAGCTTCATCATGTGCCTTCTCCATATCTGATTGCTTTAGGAGGATCTCATTCCATTGCTGGCTCACTTGTTCTCGGCCGGCAACCAGCTCTTGGAGGGCCTCGGCATGCCAGATTTGCATTTGTGCGACGCGCCTTTGAAAATCCGCTTCGACTGCCTCGACAACTGCCATTCTGGAGTCCGCCTTCTCTTTTCGGGCACGATGGAGAGCCTGGAGTTTGCGGAAGTTCTCGCCCATGGCCTGAAGGAGCTGATCCTCTTCAGACTTGCCGCTGCTAGCGCTGGGATCGTCAACAACTTCGAGCCCGGCAACGGCAATAATTTCCTCGAAAATTTCTCCTTCGGCTGGTGCCTCGGTGCTTGCCGTCACTGGCAAGTTGATGAATAGATTTTTGCCAACCTTGAGATACTTGCTGGATGAGGGCTCTTCATATGTTGATGGCTGGTCTTCAGTGGCCGCCTCACCAGTGACAGGGGGCTCTGTGGCCGATGTAGCGCCTGGCGCTCCTGCGGTAGGAATGCTGTCAGTATGGTCCTCAGCCTCCCTGTCGCCCTCTTCAGCAGGTTCTCGGCGATTTCCTTTTGTGTTGTCTTGGCGGCCTCCCCGTCAAGAGCATCACCAGCCCCGGCAATGTCATCCTTGGTGGCCTCGCTGGCAGTGATCATGTCCGCTTCGGCGGCGGCATCCCTGGCGGTCTCCTCGATGACGGCGTCGACGTCCATGTGTTCCATCACAGGGAACTCTGAAGGGCGAAGGAGGAGGACAGAATAAGATCGAGTTTTTGGATTTTGAAGTGACTAAAGATAAAGAGATAAGAGGAAAAGAATAACAAGCACTCTGAGGCGATCGAGTACCTGCGTCGGGCTGTCGAGAGGTGGCTTCGCCTCTCCCGGCAACTCCGGTTGCCGGGGGTGGGTTGCCGGAGTTCGTGCTTGTCGGCTCCTCCTCAATCCGGATGGGCTCGTCGGCAGAATCTCTTGCTGGGGATGTGCTTGTGGGCGGAGCGGTCGATGAAGGAGGCACAATGGGGATATCTTCTCCTTGTTGCTGTACTTCTCCTGCGAACCCAAAGATATCAGCGGCAAGAATGAAAGCCTCGGCACCAGCCAACAGAAAAAGGGACGATGAACTTACGCTGGGGGCTGTGCTGGGGGCTGTGCTGAGGACTGGACTCCGGGCTGACAACGACAGTTTCCGGCGCGCTCGTGGAACCCGCCGGGGGCTCGTCGCCCGTAGAAGTCCTTGACCTCTTCGCCATCCTCTCCAGCAAGGTTTCTGTGTCACTGCGGAAACAATACAAGCAAGTCAGTAAGATTGATGCAGATTGAAAGGTAGAAGTTGTGGCAGATACTCACTCTTCTTCCTCTCGCTCTAGACTAAAGCCGGAGATGTCGAAGTCGACCTCCGTTGCGATGTCTGAGTGGGGAGGCGGAGGAGGGGTCCTGGGCCGCTTGGCTGTGGCAGGCGCCGGGGCAGCCTCTGGCGCGGTTGTACGAGACCCTCCTGCCGCTCCGGCGGTGGTCGCTGGTGTGGGTCTCGCGCGCCGCGCGGGCTATTGACGAGCCCCCTACCGCGGTCCGGTCTTGCCGGCCACTTTCTTGCCGGGGGATTCGCCACTCGATGTAGGCTGGCTTGCCGGGACGCCTGATGCGGCTTTCCGAAGGACACGCTTTGTCTTCTTCGGGGGCGAGGGCTCTTCTCGTGTCTCCTCTTCGGCCGTGTCTTCGCCGGATGAGCTCTCAGCGACTGCGCCGCCTTCTTCCCCGGCAACCTTGTTCTCCTCGGCAGGTTTTGCCTCCACTACCACCTCTGCGTCGCTGGCTTCCCACTCTGTGAAGCCAACGCTGCCGGCCTCCGCGGCAAGATTTGCCTCCTCCACTCTGGTAGCGATGTAGGCTACCTCCTGATCAGTG
Organism: Thinopyrum elongatum; assembly: GCA_011799875.1. Classification (NCBI taxonomy): domain Eukaryota; kingdom Viridiplantae; phylum Streptophyta; class Magnoliopsida; order Poales; family Poaceae; genus Thinopyrum; species Thinopyrum elongatum. Next base: position 398,722,746 of record CM022299.1, on the reverse strand, counting down.
GTGGCGCGGATAAGATCTGACTCTTGCCGGACAGGCTTCTCCGTCAGATTGTCAAAGAACTTCTGCGCTTCTTCCTCGCTTGGCTCGACCCAGGTCGGGTCAAGGCCGTGGGCGTTAAAGATCGGCAAGAAGGCAATGATCGACCCCAAGGCAGAGTTGTTGCACAAGGGGACGATCCTTGCCGGCAGCCGGTGCTTGTCTTCGCGCTGGAATAACTTTTGGCGGAGAGCGCCAAGCTGCATAGCGGTCAGATTATTGTTCAGCCCGGGGCGCAGCCTCATGACATCTGCCGCGTTCTTGTACTCCCAGACTGGCCTCCCCCTATTCTGCAGAGGGGCGATGCAGCGGCGGAGAAAGTCGAAGCCGATCATCTCCATTGTCAGCCCGGCAGCCTTCAAGCGGAGGATCCTAGTAGTGGCGATTGTGAGCTTCTCGTCTTCTGCGGCGAGATCGCCCCAATCCTTGCCGCGGACCACCTTCTGTCGCCGGGGATGACAAAAAGGATGAGGATCTGCTTCCTGGATCCAGCACCATTCGGCCCGCCACTCGTCCCACTTTTCACGGTAAACTCCATCTGGGTATATCTCTTTGTTCCAAGCCCTTGGAATCCAGGCAATAGATCCAGAGAGAGCCTCTCCTTTTTGGATTCGAGGATAAAAATAATGGCGGAAAAGAGCAGAATTGGGGATCACGCCAGCGAAATTCTCACAGAGATGGGCAAAGATAGACATGCAAAATACGGCATTCGGCATGAAATCAAGAAGGCGGAAGCCGTATGTGTACATGATGTCGTTGAAGAAATCGGAAAAGGGTGGACAGAGCCCGCAATAAAAATACGCAGTGAAGAAGGGGTATCTATCCGATCCACCTTTAGAACAAGCACCTGGGATTACGCGTGTAGCGGGGTGAGCTTGCGTTCCCTTCGCCCAAATGCATTGGTATCGCCCCTTCAAAGTTTCGGCGTCGAGCGTCGGAGGGAAGACGACGAGCCTCTTCCGCATCTTCACCAGTTCGCTCTCCGGAACTTCAGCTTTCGCCTCCTTGTCCGTGCCCTTGCCTTTGCTGGCCTTGGGCGGCATGGCGACTGTGAAGACGGAAGCCGGGGGGCGGAGCGAGCGCGGGAGCAGCGGGCAGAAGAGGAAAAAGGTTTTGCTCTGAGCTCGAGCAGAGGAAGGTGATGGCGATGACCAGATTGGGAAGAAGAGGGGGGTGAATAGGTTTGCGCCTCCGCGACTTCTCCTTTTTATGGGGAAGGAGCGGGGCCGCCTTGTTTATCCCCCAATATGAATGCGCCTCTATGGGCGCGAGACAGTTTGCAGCCTTTTTGGCACACTTCCCACGTCGCGCGCTCCGTGCATGTAGTGGGGGCACAGTAAAACGAGATATTTACGAGCAGTTAATTCCCTGCCACGCGTGCCCGTGCACTGTTTGGACTTAGCCCAACAACGCCTCGCACTCGTGTATGGCCTAGGCCCGGGGGCTCCTGTCGGTGTACTAAGTATTGGGCCACTAGTACCCCGTACTTGTGCACGGGCAGTTGTAGCCGTCCTCACGGCAAGGCTTGCCGGGATCAGCTCGAGGTCGATTCAAGCCATCAAGGAAATCATCAAGTCAGAGACCAAAGGATCTGGAGTTAATAAGGACTGAAATCCGAAGGCCAGCCCCCCCGGCAAGAGCCTTGCCGGGATAGCCTTTGGCGCCCGGCAAGGCTTGGCGTCCGGCAAGGCTTAGCGCCCGGCAAGGCTTGGCGTCCGGCAAGGCTTGGCACCCGGCAAGACTCGGCGCCCGGCGAGATTCTGCCACTGTGCCACCGCTTCGGCACAGTAACGAGCCTGACATTCTGGGTCCTTCTCTGGATGCGTGGCAACGCGCCAGTGGAGGAGAGCTTAAGCGGTGCTGATGGGATGGCCCCTTTTTCCATCCCCAAGAAAGTGAGGACACCTAAACGGACACCTCACGGTGCATTAAATGCGTTCGTCCTAATCCGTCAGGGGTTAGGTATGATACCCTGTAGCTACTTTACACCTCAATGTATGTACATTTTGCCACTGTGGAGACCCCTTTGAGCATATAAAAGGACGCCCAAGGCAACTGCTACAGGGGAGGAGAACTTCTGGCCCATTCTGCATGCGTAGCTGCTCTTCGAACATACTGTTCATTGCGAGCGCTCCTGAAGGCTGGGCTCAAGAACATTAATAAGAACACAAAGCAGGAGTAGGGTTTTACGCTGATCAGCGGCCCGGACCTGGGTAAAAACCCTCATGCGTCGATCACTGGTTCTGCTCTTTGCGTATACCTCTCCCCCCGCCAAATCGTAAAGGGGTCACTCAGGATCCCATAGGTGTCGTGCCCCGACACAGAGTGATCAGGAGAAGACACCGCATCCATCCCTGCACCACACAGATACGTCCATTTTGCATCATGTTTTCCTACTATTATTTATAGTGTTTTTATTCATTATGACACTTTGTGGAGTAATTCTAATGCCTTTTCTCTCATAATATGCAAGGTTTACACAAAGAGGGAGAATACCGGTAGCTGGAATTCTGGACCTAAAAAGGCTACGTCGAAGATACCTATTCTGCACATCTCCAAATGAGCTAAAATTTTACGGAGAATTATTTTGGAATATATAATAAATATTGGAGAAAAGAAATACCAGAGGGGGCCACCCAGGTGCCACTAGGCACCAGGGCACGCCACCCCCTCCAGGCGCGCCCTGGTGGGTAGTGGGGGCCCTGGCCCACCTCTGGTGCCCATCTTCTGGTACACAAGGTCTTTTGACCTAGAAAAAAATAAAAGAGAGGACTTTTGGGATGGACCGCCACCGTCTCGAGGCGGAACTTGGGCAGGAGCACTTTTACCCTCCGATGGAGCGATTCTGCCGGGGGAACTTCCCTCCCGCAGGGGGAAATCGAAGCCATCATCATCACCAACAACCCTCTCATCTTGGGGAGGCTAATCTTCATCAACATCTTCAACATCACCATCTCATCTCAAAACCCTAGTTCATCTCTTGTGTTCAATCTTGTGTCAAAACCTCAGATTGGTACCTATGGGTGACTAGTAGTGTTGATTACATCTTGTAGTTGATGCTAGCTGGTTTATTTGGTGGAAGATCATATGTTCAGATCCATTATGATATTTATTACTCCTCTGATCAAGAGCATGAATATTATTTGTGAGTAGTTGCCCTTGTTCTTGAGGCCACAGGAGAAGTCATGTTGCATGTGGCACCCCGGCTCAGAGAACCGGTTTACCAGTGTTTCCAACCCAGAGATCATGTCTTCTGGAAACACACAACAACTTGGAATAGAACATAGCTAAACTTTTATTGATGATAGTCGAGTACAAGCTCACATATATTACATGATCATCGAGGCCAAAAGCACATCTAGTGCTACGACAATATCTACATTATTTATCCAACATATCAGGGCCTCGGTATTACTACAGAATACTACAGCGGAAGACTACAGCGTAGCGGAACATGATAGAGACTCCATCCACAGGGACACTGCTGTGGACACATCCTAGGCATCGCAACATGGACCTCGAGACCTCCGTCTTAGTCTTCTCCTGCACCTGGCATGATACGCCAGGTGAGTACTTTGAATGTACTCGCAAGCACATGCCAACCAAATATGCAGCAAATAATAGCATGGCAAATCAACATGTTAAGTCTTAAGTGATTCACTTACTGCTACCAACTTACTCATCTCTGGGTTGCCTCACAACCCTCAGAATAATCGATACCAATGAGTACTTCTGCTCGAAAGACAAGTTCTTCCATCATTACCATAGTTATTAGGGTTGATCACCTAGAGAGGTCTGGTCGGGCTGTCCAATACCGTGGACGCGGCTATTCAAATAGATTTTACACTCTGCAGAGGTTGCGCACTTTACCCACACTATGGAGCACTGACCTCGTGATCCCATTCGGGCTAACCAATGTTGCTCCAACGAAACCTGCCTGACTCGTGACTCTTTCATCGTACCACAGACAATCACACTCCCCCGGAGTCAAGCCTTGGGTGGCCCCGTGTCACCTCTTGACACCTGCCACCGTCGTGGCCTAACTAAACTATCCCAAACGGGGACGCCGGCAAACAACTCAACTGGGCTCACAGGGTTATCGCCGTCTACCTTATCAGGGCAGCACGCACGCATAACCCTCCCTCTTTGGAGGTACCGGTGAAAGAGCACCGAGCCAGGCCAAGTCAAGGTCGTCCCATACCGGCAAATGTGGCTGCACGGGTAAGCCCAGATAGGTGACTCTTGATCAACCAACTAAGTTTCACTTAGCAAGCAAAGTTAATCATCATATCAATTTGAGTTATCAACATAAGGCATTTGAATAATTTACTTTGAATTATCAATGATAATTTAAATGCAAGAAATGAATATGAAATATGCAATGCTATGAGATGCTTCATAATATGGATGTCCTAGCTTGCCTTGATCAGTTGGGTTGTTCAGAAACTCCTGGTCTTCAAATCCACAAGTTTCTCCTTCTGAAAATATTTTTAAATGACAAAAGAAAATGTCACATAATTCCTTTTTATTCACCAACAATTCTGTGAGTATTGGAAAAATACCAAACTTGGTGGAAAAATAAAGGACTTTGATACAAACACAATGCAAAAAGAATCAGGTCAAATGGACCTTCCTGTAAAAAGTTATTAATGGTCAAAGTTTCTGGTCAATTCTGTTTAATAAATAAAATTCAGAAAAAACCAGAAAACCTGAAGCGGGCCACGTCGAAGGCGTAAACGGAGAGTGCGTCTCCACTTACCCCTTCATGCGCGCGCCCACAGTGGCTGACGGGTGGGGCCGGGCCCGTTTAAAACAGAGGGAGGAGAGAGAGCAGAGGAAGGGGCGGCTCACCGGCGGTGATTGCCGGAGTTAGCGACGGCGGTAGGGCTGGGAGTTGACGGGGATCGATCGGCCGGTCGACGACGAGCACACCCGTACCCGTAGCTCCTCCGGAGATGGCCGGACGGCGTCGCGCCCTTCTTCTCCGGCGGGTGGTGGCTACGGTGGTCGTCGGAGGCGATGATTTCGGCAACAATTCGAGCGGGGAAGAGGTTGTAGAGCACCAATGGAGCACTACGAACTCAACGGTGGGCTCGGACGGGGCTAGGATGGCTTGGAGAGAGCTGGTGATGGAGTTCAGCGGGCGGTGGAGCTCCGGTGAAGCTCGAGGCCATAGGGCCTCTCGGCCTTGGCTCTTGCTCTGTGGAGGTGATTGAGGAGAAGGGAGAGGGGTGAGGAGCTCAGCGAGGCTGGACGGGGCTTTTTATAGCCGAGAAGAGGCGCTCGGCGAGCTCTCTGGAAGCGGCGAGATGCGGGCCATGGCGCCGGCGAGATGTACGCCGTGCTGGCTGGATGCTTGCGGCGAGGGGACATGAGAGAGCAGGGGCATTCAATGCGGGAGGAGACAGCACGGGAAGGAAGACGACGGCGAGGTCTCCACTGTGACCGCACGGGTTTCACAGTGCGGCGATGGCATGGCGGCCGGCGAGGGCATCTCCGGTGAGGAGGAGGGTTCTGGAGGGGCTAGGTGGCAACCAAGGACGATGTCGGCATGCCTAGACAAGCTGCTGCGGCGCCGTGGTCTCGCTCGGATGAGACTCGAGTCTGGCGCAGCACAGAGCGCGGCGACACGCATGCCAGCGCCGTGCTCACCACGGTGCTTGGCACCAAGAGGCCATGTATGCCTGGCATTTCTTGTCTAACGCGTCGACCTTCAATCCCTCACTTCACCTGTACCCTTGGTTTTGCTTGGTTCGATCTGAGATGAATGGTAGGATCAACTGTAGTTTCTGACAGCAGACTTGGGGAGGTTCCAGAGGAGAGATGAGGTAGAGACTGAGCCAAAGAGAGTGTCTGGAGTGATCCATGTTGGAAGGACTCCAAACTGGCCAAGTTTGAGGTGGTTTGGATAAGAATTGAGGGTAGTTCATGTGTAACTTGCAAAACTGGTCCAAAATCGAAATATTGATGTGCTGCTCACTTGGATGATCTTCTGGGGCTGAATCTTGGTGAAGGGGAGTTATTTGTAGGTGTCCTCATGCCACAAATCTTTGAGAGCAATTGGACAACTCTAGCAACTACTTCCTTCACAAAGGTCCAAACTGACCAGAAGCAAAAATGATTTATTTTGTTGAAATTTTGAACTAGGTCATAGAATATTTTTGGATATTGAAGCAAGATATAGTCCAAGGTATTTTAGGGAATTATTTGAGAATTTTCTGAGCATCCAATCCATAGGTTGCTTCACAACCCATAGTAATGCCCTAAATTCTCAAATAAAAGAAAAGGGATTTGAAAAATAATTTAAATTGGAATTTGGATCCTTGGGGTACTTGGCAGGGTTTTCGTAAGGTGATGAGGCTTTGGATCACTTGGAAAAAGATTCAAGAATGTCAAAGACCAAGTGAAAGATTCAAAATCCATTCAAATTCCAAATTAAACCAGGAAAAGTTTGAAAAGAAAAAGTTGTCAAAATCAGGGTGTCACATTGCAAGTAGTCATGTGAAATTGATATTCGTTTGATATTTTGATGATATGTATGTTGTGATTCCCTTAGTGGTGTTATGTGAACCTCGACTACATGACACTTCACCATCTTTGGGCCTAAGGGAATGCATTGTGGAGTAGTTATTAGATGATGGGTTGCTAGAGTGACAGAAGCTTAAACCCTAGTTTATGCGCTATTCTGTAAGGGGCTGATTTGGATCATATGTTTAATGCTATGGTTAGATTTTATCTTAATTCTTATTTCGTAGTTGTGTATGCTTGTGATGGGGGTTAATCATAAGTGGGAGGCTTGTTCAAGTAAGAACATAACCCAAGCACCAGTCCACCCACATATCAAATTATCAAAGTAGTGAACGCGTATCAAACCAACAAGATGAAAGTGACTAGATGAAATTCCCGTGTGTCCTTGAGAATGTTTTTCTTATTATCTGAGACCGTTCCAGCCTGTCCTTTGCTACAAAAAGGATTGGGCTACCTTGCTGCACTTATTGTTACTATTGTTACTTGTTACTTGTGACAAATTATCTTGATATCAAACTACCTGTTACCGACAATTTTAGTGCTTGCAGAAATTACCTTGCTGAAAACCACTTGTCATTTCCTTCTGCTCCTCATTGGGTTCGACACTCTTACTTATCGAAGGGACTATGATTGATCCCCTATACTTGTGGGTCATCAAGACTCTTTTCTCGCGCCGTTTCCGGGGAGTGAAGCGCTCTTGGTAAGTGGAAATTGGTAAGGAAAAATTTATATTACATGCTGAAATTTACTGTCACTTGTTAGTATGGAAAACAATCGTTTGAGGGGTTTGTTCGGGGTATCTTCACCTCGACCGGAAACACAAAGAGTTTCCCCTCAACCTACTACACCTACTGAAAATATTAGTAATGAAATTCCTTCGGGTATGATAGAGCAACTGCTAGCTAATCCTTATGCAGGAGATAGAATGAAGCATCCCGATATGCATTTGATACATGTGGATGAAATTTGTGGATTGTTTAAGCTTGCAGGTTTACCTGGAGATGAAGTCAAGAAGAAGGTTTTCCCTTTATCTTTGGGGGGAAAAGCATTGACATGGTATAGGCTATGTGATGATATTGGAGCTTGGAATTGGAATCGATTGAAATTGGAATTTCACCAAAAAATTATCCTATGCATCTAGTTCATCGTGATCGGAATTATATATATATAATTTTTGGCCTTGTGAAAGAGAAAATATCACTCTAGCTTGGGGCGGATTAAGTCAATGTTATATTCATGCCCCAATCATGAGCTCTCGAGAGAAATTATTATTCGGAATTTTGATGCTCGACTTTCTCGTGATGATCAATCCATGCTCGATACTTCTTGTACTGGTTCTTTCATGAAGAAGACTATTAATTCAGGTGGGATCTTTTGGAAAGAATTAAACACAAATCTGAAGATTGGGAACTCGACGAAGGTAAAGAGTCAGGTATTAAGCTTGAGTTTGATTGTGTTAAATCTTTTATGAATACCGATGCTTTTCACAAGTTTAGCACTAAATATGGACTTGAATCTGAGATAGTAGCCTCTTTTTGTGAATCATTTTCTACTCATGTTGATCTCCCTAAGGAGAAGTGGTTTAAATATCATCCTCGTATAAAAGAAGAGATTAAAGAACCAATTATAGTTAAAGATGAAACTATCATTTATAATGTTGATCCAGTTGTTCCTACTGCTTATATTGAAAAACCACCTTTCCCTGTTAGGATAAAGGAACATGCTAAGGTTTCAACCATGGTTAACAAATGTAATATTAAAACACCTAGACCCTCTGAACAAATTAAAGTAGAACCTAGTATTGCTATGGTTAAAGCATGTTGTTGGCATGCCTGTTGTCTTAGTAAAAATAGGAGATCATTGTTATCATGGCTTATGTGATTTGGGTGCTAGTGTCAGTGCTATTCCTTTTACTCTTTACCAAGAAATTCTGAATGATATAGCACCTGCTGAAATAGAAGATATTGATGTTACTATTAAACTTGCTAATAGAGATACTATCACACCACTTGGGATTGTTAGAGATGTTGAAGTCTTGTGTGGAAAAATAAAATACCCTACTGATTTCCTAGTTCTTGGTTCCCCACAAGATGATTTTTGTCCCATTATTTTTGGTAGACCTTTCCTGAACACTGTCAATGCTAAGATATATTGTGAGAAAGAAACCATCGGTGTTAACTTTGGTGATGTGTCTCATGAGTTTAATTTTTCTAAGTTTCATAGGAAACCTCATGATAAAGAACTCCCTAGTAAGGATAAAATAATTGATCTTGCTTCTATTGTTGTACCTCCTACTGATCCACTTGAACAATATTTGCTAGACCATGAAAATGATATGTACTTGCATGAAAGAAATCAAATAGATAAAATATTTTTTGAACAACAACCTATCCTTAAACACAATTTGCCTGTTGAAACTCTAGGAGGTCCTCCCCCACCTAAAGGTGATCCTGTGTTTGAATTAAAGTAATTGCCTGACACTTTGAAATATGCTTATCTTGATGAGAAAAGGATATATCATGTTATTATTAGTGCTAACCTTACAGAACATGAAGAAAAGAGATTATTAAAAATTCTGAGGAAGCGTCGTGCTGCTATTGGATATACACTTGACGATCTTAAGGGCATTAGTCCCACTCTCTGTCAGCATAAGATTAATATGGAACCGGATGCTAAACCCGTTGTTGATCATCAACGACGATTGAATCCTAAGATGAAAGAAGTGGTAAGAACTGAAATACTAAAGGTTTTGGAAGCAGGTATAATTTATCCCATAGCTGATAGTAGATGGGTAAGTCCTGTTCATTGTGTTCCCAAGAAAGGAGGTATTACTGTTGTTCCTAATGACAAAAATGAACTCATTCCACAAAGAATTGTGACTGGCTATAGAATGGTAATTGATTTAAAAAAATTAAATAAAGCCACTAGAAAAGATCATTACCCTTTACCTTTTATCGATCGAATGTTAGAAAGATTATCTAAGCACACACACTTTTGCTTCATTGTTGGTTATTCTGGTTTCTCTCAAATACCTGTATCACAACCTAATCAAGAGAAAACCACTTTTACTTGTCCTTTCGGAACTTATGCTTATAGACATGTGCCTTTTGGTTTATGAAATGCACCTGCTACCTTCCAAAGATGTATGACCGCTATATTCTCTGACTTTTGTGAAAAGATTGTTGAGGTTTTCATGGATGATTTCTCTGTTTACGGGACTTCTTTTGATGGTTGCTTAAGCAACCTTGATCGAGTTTTGCAGATATGTGAACAAACTAATCTTGTCTTGAATTGGGAGAAGTGCCACTTTATGGTGAACGAAGTTATTGTCTTGGGGCATAAAATTTCTGAGCGAGGTATTGAGGTGGATAAAGCTAAAGTTGATGCAATTAAGAAAATGCCATGTCCTAAAGACACTAAAGGTATTCGTAGTTTCCTTGGTCATGCTGGTTTCTATAGGAGGTTTATTAAAGACTTCTCTAAAATTTCTAGGCCTCTTACTAATCTTTTGCAAAAGGATGTTCCATTTGTTTTTGATGATGATTGTGTAGAAGCCTTTGAAACACATAAGAAAGCCTTAACTTGTGCACCTATTGCTCAACCACCTGATTGGAACTTGCCTTTTGAAATTATGTGTGATGCTAGTGATTATGCTGTTGGTGCTGTTCTAGGACAAAGAGTTGACAAAAAATTAAATGTTATCCATTATGCTAGTAAAACTCTAAACAGTGCCCAAAAAATTATGCCACTACTGAAAAAGAATTTTTAGCAGTTGTGTTTGCTTGTGATAAATTCAGATCTTACATTGTAGATTCTAAAGTAATTGTTCACACTCATCATGCTGCTATTAAATATCTTATGGAAAAGAAAGATGCTAAACCTAGACTCATTAGGTGGGTTCTTTTGCTACAAGAATTTGACTTGCACATCACTGATAGGAAGGGAACTGAGAATCCTGTAGCTGATAACTTGTCTAGGTTAGAAAATATTCTTGATGACCCACTACCTATTGATGATAGCTTTCCTGATGAACAACTAGCTGTCATAAATGTTCCTCATAATACTCCTTGGTATGCTGACTATGCTAATTATATTGTTGCTAAATTTCTACCACCTAGTTTCACATACCAACAAAAGAAAAAATTCTTCTATGACTTAAGACATTACTTTTGGGATGACCCACATCTTTATAAAGAAGGAGTAGATGGTATTATTAGACGTTGTATACCTTAGCATGAACAGGAACAAATCCTACGGAAATGTCACTCCGAAGCTTATGGAGGGCATCATGCGGGAGATAGAACTGCGCACAAGGTATTACAATCAGGTTTTTATTGGCCTACTCTTTTCAAAGATGTCTGTAAGTTTGTCTTATCTTGTGATGAATGTGAAAGAATTGGTAATATTGGTAACGTCAGGAAATGCCTATGAATTATTCACTTGTTATTGAACCATTTGATGTTTGGGGCTTTGATTATATGGGACCTTTTCCTTCCTCTAATGGGTATATGTTGGAAATATGCCCTAGAGGCAATAATATTGTATTATTATATTTCTGTTATTCATAATTAAGAGTTTATATTCCATGCTATAACTGCTATGATCCTGGAATATGCAATTCAGTGGAAAACTCATATGCACGTGTGGAACGATAAAACGGTCAAACAATAGGTTCCCGGTCCAGCCTCTAGGACTGGCTCAAGTGTTGTTGGTGATCACGTTTTCCGGATCGTAGGATATCGTTAGGTGCAACGATAGTCCTAAAACAACATTAAGGGTATGACGTTAGAAGAACGGTCATATTGAATCGACCCAATCTTGTATGTTATACTTTGTGATCATATCATCTGAAATCATTTGTTATAACACAGAGTGTTAGCCTGTGTAATTTAGTTCCTCAGACCATGAGAGTGTCTCGGTTACTTCCTACCAGATGGTGGACTTTGGGGTTGCTCAAACGTCATCTGTAACAAGGTGATCATAACGACAACTTTCAGGTTCACCGGAAAGTTTGACAAGTGAACGAACAGCTCAAGAGTGGGATCTGCTCCTGCAACGATGGAGAGATATTCTTAGGGCCATCTTGATGTGACGGCATCCATCATCGTCCTTCCAGACACATGTGACTACGTCACGGGGATGCCGGAACACGTCAACGAGAAAGAAGAACAAAACCGGTAACGGGAGCAACGGTATAGTGGGCATGGTGATGACCCAGGAGGATACCGATGCACACTGGGCTTTGTAAAGTATCGCGAAGAAAAGGGAACGTCACATGATAACCAAAGGTTCACTCGAATATCATTCGTGTAATCATAGGGACCAATATGGATGTCCACGGTTCCGCTATCAGTCATTGAACGAAGGAGTTTCGTTCATGTCTATGCTTTACCGAACCTACGGGGTCACAAGCTTAAGGTAATCATGATCCGCTGAGTGTTAGTGGAACAGGATTGATGATATTATATTCATGAAATAGTTTCATTAATATTCGAAATAGTTTCGAGAGGTTCCGGAAGCGTTTCGGGGTTACCGGAAGGGTTTCGGTGAATATTGGGTAATACCGGGTATTACCGGTTAAATATATATAGGTGGAAAAAAATTTCGGAGATGTTAAATTATATATATAATACTCTGAAAATGTTTAAAGTATTTTATATATTAAATAAATATCAACGGGCCTTAATAGGCCCAGAGGAGAAGGAAGACTTGGGCCATAAAGGCCCAAGTGAGAAGGTGCCCCCCCTTTCCTACACTACAAAAAAATACACTTTCGTGATGATACGTGTTTGTCACAGTAGGTCACGTTTTCTATCATGCATGTACATCCATGATGATTTTATGACAGAATCAAGATAGTCATACCTGTGCTGTCGTAGATGTGTTCCATGACAATACCAAAATTATCATCACGGAAGTGTCCACTTCCATGACAATAAATGGCGCGTCATGGAAGTGCTTTCGTCAAGGGTAACCGACACGTGACATCCACCGTAACGGGTCGCCGTTAAGCTATCGGGTTCTGGTTTGGATCCGATAACCCGTTAACAGCTGGGACCAATGAGGATTTTCCACGTGTAAAATTCTCATTGGCTATAGCAACCACGTGTCCGCACCGCGGAAGGACAGATGTCAACCGTCCAATGGACAGGAGGCGCCTATGATACGTCGACATGTGGCAAGGCCCAACAGCGGCCCATTTAGGTTAAAAAGGCTGGCCCAGTCAAAATTATCGGGCTAGCCCATTAACAGCCTGCTTGCAGACGGCCCATTCGCAGTTAAGGCCCGTACGACTAGTGTCAAATCGGTCCGTCAACGGCCCGTTCTAGACTTGTCATCATTGTAGCCCATTGTCACTTCTGGCCCGTTAACAGTCCGCTAAGTATTTGGGCCAAATTACGGCCCGGTGTGTTTCCGACCTGTTAAAGGTCCTGCTTCATTTGGGCCCATCTATTGGCCATTGAAACTTTCGGCCCATAAACTACCGTGAAGGAATTGGGTCATATTTGGCCAGGTCTGACATTCGGCCTGTTAAAGGCCCACTGTAGATTTGGGCCACTTCCAGCCTGTTGTGTTTTTCGGCTTGTTAACATCGGACGAAATTCATGAGCCATATGTGGCCCAACATCACATCGGGCCTATTAACGGCCCATATAAAATTGATACTAATCAAGCCCGACCGCACTTCCGGCCTGGTAAAGGCCCGTGTAGTAGGTCAGCGCATTTTTGGCCCGTCTGAATTTTGGCCTGTGAACGATCTACATTGTAAATGGGCCACCACGAGCTGAGATACATTTCGGCCTGCTAATGACCAGTGGGTTATTTGGCACAATCAGGGCCCAATCTCACTTTCGGCCTATTAAAGGCCCACTGTGGGCATAGGCCTACCAAAAATAAGAAAGCTTATGCTGATTTAGGCCCAGATATTTTTAGTGGTCTACATGCAAATTACGGCCCATAATCGTTTTTAGCCCAATTAGAATTGTGGGCCCGACGAATGTTGGCACGTTGGGCTCCTACGAAGCTTTCGACCGAATACATTACTAAGATAAACCTACACTATACAAAAATAGCGTTGTGATTTCTACAGCCTTTGGCAGCATAATAAATGTTGTATCACAACAAAATAAATTCCAGCCATACAACAAAAGGCCTGTTGGCATAAAGTTTACAGTCCTTGTAGATAAAAGCACCATCAGATGTATAGAAGCACAGATCATTTGACCTGAGTGCTAATGTTTCAGGCTGTAGAATCTGATGGGGCAGCATGATCTTCCCCTTTTTTCCGCCATTGCTCTTGAACAACGAAGCAAATGTCCGATAGTCTGGTTTCAAAACCATTCATATCTTGACGACATTTGTCAACCACTATTCTTGTTTCTGAAACGACCTCCATTAGGGATTGGACTTGTGTCTAGAGCACAGATATATCACTCTATCTAGCCAGAAGATTTTGTTCAGTAGGCGATTTGGACGAGGTTACCTTGACAACCAACCCAGAATTACGCAGGAAGGTGCTTTTCGTACTGTTAGTGGAGAGATACTGACGCACTGCAGCAAGAGGTGACATTGTGCCTGTGGTAGCCTCGTCACCTTCAGGTGGTTGTGGCTGTTCAATCATTTGTTACATAGCTTGCTGAAAGTTTGAACTTGTAGATTAGTGTACTAGATAAGTTACTAATGAGACAAAAATAAACAAAGTAGGTTTCACGTTTATACATAACTTATTTTGGTGACCTACTGTAATACATTAGCATGTATTGTAGTGCCAACTACATAATAAAATCACTTTCGGAACATATGTCCATGTAGCATGCCTACAGTATTGTCTATTTCCTCACATTCGTTGACATCTAAGGATAAAGAGACATGGTTTAAAGTAGGATGAACATAGTATGACATCATTCATATCATGGGCAAACAGATATCAAACAAACAGGCTATTGTACCATTGTGTGGGCACGTGAACATCACAACTAGATTACAGATCAAGACCAAAAGAATATCCTTCCTCTCTTTTAAACCGTGTAAGGTGAAGTGATACATTAAGACAACTATGTATAAAAGTGAACAGAGTAACCAACATTGGCTGCAAACCAAGCAGTTAAATGGCACGTCACAGTAACAAGCGGTTCGAAGGCAGGAGGAGTAAGGACTTACAATAGCGGCTTGAACTGGTGTGCTCATGCCCTTCATCTTGCTGGTGTGGCAATCCTTGGAGATTTCCACTGCATTCAGTTCAGGTTCTTTTTGGTCCGCACGGGCTTTCCTCTGTATTTGGAACAAGTCAATATAGATACGATAATATGGCACAGAAAAAAGAAGGAAGTAGCAACTATTTACAATAGCCTCGCAGTATGCAATATAGCTACGAGATCCTGTTGTCTGTTAGAATTTCACTTTAGAACGGTTGGTCTTGTTCTTCAAACAGTTAGCCTAGAAGATGATACACTTGTAAGGCACATACGTAAATACGAGTTTAATATGTGATCTGATCAAATACATATACCCTACCTGATACTTTGGATCAGACCAGTGTTTAACAAGGGTTGTCCAGTCTTCATCTGTAATATATTCCACTGGAGATGTTTGGGCGATTTCATTGTTAGCCTTGCCTTCAAAGTGAGTTTTTCTAAGGTGATACCGATACTGTCGCAGAGCAGACTGAAAAACATGAGTGCATGCTTGTTTAGTTGCATCATCTTTCGGATCCAACTTGAACCTCATCTGTTGAAAAAAGAATGTGAGTCTTATTAGGAGGAAGATAGAAAGTATGGGACAGAGCAAGACAATATTACAAATTGCGATGAATAACATTACTTACGGATAAATGGTCAAGGAAGGTGTTAAACTGGGTATCGTCTCTCTCATTCCTGTACTGGATCCACGTTGGGAGGATACGTGCATGACACCTAACGGCAATGGCTGCCTCTGATACTAACTTGGCTAACTCTGTAGCATCACGTGGCCTTTTTAAACCTGCCTCAAAATGGATCTCCATTCTTCCTCCTTTAGATTTTGGTACTCTGTCAAGCATTATCCCTAATGTCTGTTTCTGCTTGCACCATGGTGCTAGTTCAACAACGAATATGGAAAGTGTTAGTGCACATCAAACTGTGAGAGTACATATAAAGGAGCATGCAACTACAACTTGACTCAGTCAGGTACCTTCTTGGTGTTGATGCTCATGAGGTTCATCTGATCTTGCCAAGTCCTGTTGTGTCAGTAGTGCTTCAAAAGTAGTGTTAGGTGTGAAGGTAGCTTGGGAACAGGCCAGTTGTGGAGCAAACGAACGAGTAACTCGTTGAGATGCCGGTACAGTTGAAGGGGATGCTGCAGCTGGTGGAGCAGGTGATACTGTGTTTGTAGATTTAGCCGGTGGACTTGGACCTTCTACTGCACTATAAGTACAAGCAGAATCTCGAGGGAAGATCCTTTTCCATTGCACCCGATGAGTAACACCATTCCCTACTATATTCTTTTCCTTGCTCTTTTTTGACTTTGCCATGTCAGCCGTACCCACAACACAAAAGAATGAAATCGCTCTTCAGAACTCATTGATGCATGATACAGACAAGCAATACTTTGATGTAAGACAACCGTATGAGGTGGATGGAATATGTAAGAAAAACAGGACGGCGTGACATATTCACAGCTACCATCTGTAAACTAAGCAGAAGGATTTCAAGAAAATAGAAGTAATGCAAGCTAGACACCATATGAAAGATGCAACCAATATCACTCTGCCAAGTTAAAAGTGTCTTGTCATAAGTGGCATTTTGAAAAATTAGAAGCAGTACAACCTAGAAATCAATGCAAGATGCAACCACTATCACACTGCTGTCGGCGTCCTGGGAACGGGGGTACCCAGACTTGCCTGCCTGCGGCCCACGGCGTGGCTCCATCGACGGCCTGGTACGGCCCAGCTTCAGCAACAACAACTCAAGACCCTCGCGAGGGGCCGAGCCTCGCGAGGCGGACGACACCAAGACCTGCACGAGGAGCGGCCTCCTCAGGATGGCTCCCAAGGAGCGGAGATCTCTATGCAAGCCTCACCTCGTGAGGTTCGGATGATGTGAGCCATGACAACCAAGGCCAGGCGGACGCCAGCGGGCGCAGTGTACCAGTTTCCTCTTCGGTGCTAAAGAGGCAACCGTAGGCGCGGAGTCTCGAGGAATCAGCCAAAGGTTTCCATTCCCATGCAACAAGACCAAGACCGGCAGGACGGCAGGACGGAGGTCATCACCGAGCCCACCACGGCGTCACGACCAGAGGCTTTTGCAGGCGAAGACTACTTTTGTCAGGATAGCATGTACTAGTTGTCTCCCTTCGAAATTGGCCATTGTGGGATCCCTTCCCGCCTTTCATTTGGGAAGAGGACCAAGGCCACTATAAATAGGACTTAGCCACCACCGTAGTGGGGGGAGATCAGATCGGGGATCGAATCGACGGATCATTCAGATCACCCTCACTCCACCAGTTCACTCGAGCTCAAGAACACCTCTCCTCCTGAGGCTATTCGCCACTGTACTAGTTCATCCTCAGCCCCTCGAGGCCAATCCACCACAAAGCAGGAGTAGGGTTTTACACCGCAAGGTGGCCCGAACCTGGGTAAACTGTTGTGTCTCTTTTCCTTACAGTTCATCGAGCTAGGCTATGAGATTAGCGAGTAGGCAGACTGGGGAGGACGAGTTCTTCGCACACACCCCAGAGTTCGAACCTCTCAAGGGTTTGCGGAACCCGAAATCTGACATTTGGCGCGCCAGGTAGTGGTGCATCAGAGCCTCTCTTCCGCCAGTCGATCCACCGCCGCTCCACGGTTTTCATGGCTGACGCTCGTCGAGCTCGTGCTGAGCGCCGGGCCGCCCTCGCCGCCTGCATCGCTCAGACAGCGCCGGCGGGTGACGGCTGCCCTTGCTGCCCCTCGTCTCCAGTGGCAAACGCCGCCACCGGCCCCGCGGGGCACGAGCAGCAAACTTCATCGCTGCACCCTTCTGTGCGGCGGGATGGACGCACCGCCACCCCGTCGCTGACTCCGGCTGGTTCGTCGTCTCATGCTCGTCGCGGGCCGGCGAACGTGCAGGCTGCGTTGCTCATGGCGCGCGAGCTCCTGTGCTACCCTCACGTCGACAACCTCTACGAAGACTAGTTGGACCGCATCGCCGAGCTTGTCAGCGCCGCAGGGGACTCTCCTGCACCGTCTCGCTCGCTGCCTCACCCGCCGCCTGCTGCGGGTGAAGTAGCCCACGGAGCACCTCCTCCACCTCCCCGTCAAGATGTCGCCCTCGAGCCAAGGCACAAGGCCCCGCGGCGCGACCCGCCGCACAGGGCGCCGGCGCGTGAAGAAGAAAGCTGCCAGGTGGTGCAGCGACCGCAAGAAGATGCTCGTGCACTCCCAGCACCGCCACGTCAAGACCGCGCGCCGCCTGCAGCGGTGGCGCGCGAGCGCCAAGACCAGGCTCCACCTCCACGACGGGCTCCCGTGACCACAGCGGGTTGCCACGCATTCACTCTGGAGCTTTGCAGCATCGTCTGGCCGGGGAAGTTCAAGCCCGACCTACCTCCGCGCTATGACGGCACCCCCGACCCTGCCGAGTTCCTGTAGCTCTACGAGCTGAGCATCGAGGCAGCCAACGGCGACGAGAAGGTTATGGCAAACTGGTTTCCCATGGCCCTCAAGGATGGTTTGCACTCGTGGCTCCTGAACCTGCCCGCGAGATCGATCTCCTCCTGGGACGAAATGCGAGAGCGTTTCATCGCCAATTTCCAGGGCACTCGCGACCA
Source organism: Thinopyrum elongatum (assembly GCA_011799875.1). Lineage (NCBI taxonomy): Eukaryota > Viridiplantae > Streptophyta > Magnoliopsida > Poales > Poaceae > Thinopyrum > Thinopyrum elongatum. The sequence continues at coordinate 398,704,398 of CM022299.1, read as the reverse complement.
TCCACCGGCTACGGGTGACCTGCGGCGCATCAAGCAGCAGCCAGGAGAGACCTTGCAGAAGTACATCCAGCGCTTCAACAGCGTCCGCCTCAAGATCCCCAAGGTGTCGGACGAGGCCATCATCTCGGTGTTCACTGATGGCGTCTGCGACGTCAAGATGACGGAGGAGCTCGCCATACATGAGGACCTGTGCCACATGCGGGGCGTCCTGGTGGCTCATGAGGCCAGAAGCCAGGCGATCCTGTCAGAGGAGGAGATGGATCCTCGTGAGCCCCCCGGGCCCCCAGAGCCTCCCGAGGTTCAGGGCCTGGGCGGCTCATGAGGAGTGACTTCTGCGGCACGCTTCTTCAGCTACTCCAACATCTCTTCAGCAACGGTGCCAGGTGACATTTTCTGGTTTGTTCAGTTGGGGGCGCCCCTTGGGCTGCATTATCCCCAAGCCGCGTGGGTTCGTCCCTGTGGCATGTATCGTTTTGCATCTATCAGAACTAGCTCTACCCTATCCATGAGTTTATTTATGATTATCACTTGACTATCCGGTGCTTCATCACCACGAACGTTGTACGCCCTTGCAAGCCCACCCACGCCCGCCTCATGATTAAGGACTGGCACGGCGTCTGTGCTCGGGTCCGTCCTTGCAGCGTCGCTAAACCCAAGTGGCTGAGCTCTGGCTCGCGGGCCAGCTCCCGTGCACGTCACCTCCCATGGTCCTTGGTGCCTTGTTCTCGCATGAGCTAATCGGGGGCGGGTAAGTTAGGGCGCGCGACCCGGTGCCTTGCCACCACGGGAGCCGCGCGCCGGTTGTCTTTCTTCAGGACATTTGCATGAGAAGACTGGGCATGGCGTCTGTGCTCAGGTCCGTCCCTGCAACATCGACAAACCCAACGGCTGAGCTCTATTTGGCGGGCCGGACCCGTTCATGTCACCTCCTGGGGTCGTTGGTGTTTGGCCTTCTCATGCGATAACCTCAGGAGATTCACTCGGCGCAGGTTGCCTAACCATCTCGCATGACTATCACAAGTGTTACGAATCAAATTCAGGCGCAACCCGCCTTGAGGTAGGGCCTCGTGAGTCCCGCACTGGCTCACGAGTGCCCATACACACCTCCTCTAGCCCTGCCGTGCAAGCCACGTGTCAGGGCGGGGCTGTACACGCCCCGGGGTCTCCCCTCAGAGGGAGCCCCCACCCACGTACCAGTGGAAGCACCATGCTCCGCGCTGGCAGTCGACACGGTCGAGGAGCGGCTATGCCCGTGCAAGAGCGGTAGCGCCATGCTCTGCGCTGGTGATAAACAACTGGGGGCAGCCTAATGGCTGCACTAACCTCAGGAGAGCCACCAGGCTCGGTGTTCAGCCTCACCGCGCTGCTTTCCCCTAGGGAGAGTAGCGCGAGGGGGCTGGGCACGGGGGCTACGCTCAGGTCATGCCTGGCGTACGCCACCTTGCCAGGTCCCTCGGACCTGGTCTTCGCGCATCCCTCCCGAGCGAAAGCCCAGCGAGGACAGGTATGGGGTTTTTTGGTTCGCACGTCAAGGGGGACCCCTGGGCATCGTGACCCAGGGGCCTAACTGGTCACGTAGCCCCTCACCCCTTGGTCTCATCCTGGCGATCCGGATGATCCAACGGCGGCTGAGGTACTCCCGGGGCCGGGCCCTGCCGACGCAGAATGCCAAGATCCACTCTTGCGTCTCCTTCCCGAGGGTTGTTCGTACGTCAAGGGGGACTCCTGAGCATCGCGACTCAGGAGCCTAACTGGCTACGTAGCCCCTCACCCGTTGGTCTCGTCCTGGCGATCCGAACAACCCAACGACGGCTAAGGTACGCGCGGGGCTGGGCCCTACCAACGCAGAATGTCAAGACCCACTCTTGCGTCTCCTTCCCGAGGGCTGTTCGTACGTCAAGGGGGACTCCTGAGCATCGCGACTCAGGAGCCTAACTGGCCATGTAGCCCCTCACCCCTTGGTCTCGTCCTGGTAATCCGGACGACCCAACGGTGGCTGAGGTATGCGCGGGGCCGGGCCCTGCCGACGCAGAACATCAAAGCAAACGGAAAGGAAACCGCAGAACCTTAGCAAGTTATTACAAAACATAATGTCTCTTAAAGTTCCAAAGCATAAGTTCTTACGCCTCCACGAGGCACGATACATGTTGCAGGAATAAAACAAGGGGAAAGCACCTCCATCTCCTTCAGCCTTGGACGCCACCGTTGCCCACTTGGGGAGTCCCGTCATCGACGACGTCGTCGCCGTCCTTGCCATCAGCCGTAGGCATGGGGTCGACGGCGAGGAACTTCCGCAGCAGGGCCTCCACTTGACCCTTCACGGCCTCGGCAGTAGCATCTTGGAGCTCAGGGTCCAGGGGTTCAAGCAGGGCACCAAAGTCAAAGCTGGAGTCCCGAAGATGGAGGTGGCTGATGACGCGCATTGCGGCCGAGGCCAAAAGTGCGCGGGCTTCCCCCTCCACCATGGGGCCCACTTCGACGACGATGCCCTCGAGCACCGCGACGAGCTTGGGGAGCAGCCCAGCGGGGCCTTCCTTCGGAGTCACCAGCGGCTCCTTGTACCCGCTCCCGTAGTGATCCTGCAGTGCCTTGCGGGACCTCTGCTCGAGGGAGTCGAAGGCGGCACGCCCCGCAGTGGCCGCCTCCTCAGCCTTGGCAAGGAGTTTCTCCCTGGCCTCCAGCCGAGCCTTCTCGTCGGAGACAAGCTGGGCGTGGGACGCCTGGGCCGCCTCCACCTCCTCCTTCAGCCTCTCCAGGCGGCCGCGCTCCGTGGCCTGCTCCCGAGATGCCTGCTCCATCTCGACGTCACGACCGGCGACCGCGGACTCCCACTCCTTCAGCTTTTCCTCCTGCTCCTCGAGTTGGCGGGCGCGAGTGGCCTGCTCATCGCGGAGGGCTTTCAGCTTGGCCTCTGCCGCGCGGCAGCGCTCCTCAGTGTCCTTCGCATCCTTCAACGCCATGTCACGGGTGGCGGCGGCCATGTCGGCCACCTTCTAGCCCTCCTCTTCAGCAGCGCCGGCCTGGTCCCAGGCCCCCCTGACGGACGAGTCAGCCTGGAGCCACCCCGAGACCAGCTCCAGGCGCCCCGACGCCCGGCGCCGGTCGGGGCCCCGAAGATCGTTCCGGAGTTGATCCAACGCAGAGAAGGCCTGCTCTAGAGCACCGGGCGCGGTAGAAGAGCCGCGGCCCGCCAGCGTGGTGGCTAGAAGAGGAGATGGCGACGGCATCAAGACCGGCGAAGCAGCAGCAGCAAGGATGGCCGGGGGCTCCGGAGCCCTCGGGTCGTTAGCAGGCGCACTGAAGGCAAGCGTCTCTAAAGTCGGCGTGGCCGCGGAGGCATCCTTCTCCTGAGGCTGGGCCCCTGTGCCTCGCGAGGGCAACCCCGCGGTAGGAGGACGCGAGCCAGCCTTGTCCGTCTGCCGCAGAACCTCCGGGCCGAGGTGGGCTGCTTGGCCTCAGGAGCCCTCGCCTCCTCCTTCTTTTTTGCCGCCGGCATTGGCCTGGCCGCAGAGAGGAAAATGTCAGAGCACTACGTCAAGAGCAGGAAGCAAAGACAAGATGGTGCGCTTACTGGTCCGTGGCAACATAATCCCTCGTTCTCTTCAGGAGCGCGATGCCCATAGGCTTCGTGGGCGTGAGCCCCGCCGCGTTCTCGGGAGCGGATGAGCGCGCGGCGGCCGGATCTGCGGCAGCAGCGGCTGACGGTGGGGCGGAGGCGCCACCTCAGGGAAGCAACGACGACCTGTCCTTCTTCGGGACACCCAGCTTCAGCTTCTTCGGAGGGGTGCCCCTAGACCTCGTGGTGACCCCGGCGGAGTGCGGCGACTCCCTGACTGGGTACTCGTCGGTGTCGGCGCCAGGAAGGGCGTGGAGGAGCTCGCTCCGCCGTGGGGGAGAGGTCTCCCCCACCTCCTCCAAGGTTGCCTCCGAGCTCTCGTTCTCCTTCTTCCCAGAGGGATCACCGGAGGACACCGGCATCGGGGAGCCCAGGGGCAGGGAAGGCTCCAGCGGCATGAGCCCCCGCTCGTTGAAGACAGGCATGGCAGCGGCTATCTTCTCCCCGTCGGCGTGATGGTACAACAGGAGATGGGCGTCCGAGGGGCCACCCTGGTCCTTCCCGAGCAAGGTGCGCATGACCTTGCTCAACTCCTCGTCAGACAAGTTGTCCGGGCGCAACCGGAGGTCGTCTTCCGCACCCTTGAAGCTCCACAGGGGGCGCGAGTGCACCTGGAGCGGAGCCAGGCACTGCGTCAGGAACTCCTTGACAATCATGGCCCCTGTCAGCTTCTCCGCCTTCGGGTCCTCCGCCTTCAGGTCGGCCGTCATCCTCTCCAGCAACTGCTCCGCCCTGGGGTCGGTGAGCTTCTCGTGAGCCCATCGATCCAGGGGCCTCGGCAGCGCGGTCGGCAGCTCCAGCCGAGCGTGGGAGCGCTTGGCGTCCATGAAGATCCACTTGTTCCGGAAGTCCTCCACCTTCTTCCCGGCCCGCGAGATCGCGTTGCTTCCATTGGCCGCTATGAAGCTGGCGCACCCAGAGCACTGGCCGCTGCTTATTCGGAGGTAGAAGAAGTGGCGGAACAGCGCGACGGAGGGCGTCACCCCCATGAACACTTCACAGTAGAAGGCAAAGATTGACAGGAGGAGGATGGAGTTGGGATGAAGATGGAGGGCGTGGAGACCATAATGGTTGAGGACGGCGTAGAAGAAACGGGAGAAAGGGGGAACCAGCCCAGCGAAGACACTGTGCAGGAAGAAGGGGTAGAAGGTGTCACCCAAGGCTTCCGGCTGGGCGGAGCTGACCCGGAGCACCGTCTCCCCTCCCTCATTGTCGCCGCCCGCCGTCAGCGGGAGCACGGCAGCAAGGTGCTTCTCCTTGGTGATGGAGGATGCGCTCAAGGCTGGCTCAAACGAGGGAGCCGAGCGCGCGGCAGAGGCCGATGACTTCGCCTTGTCGGTGGCCATCGGTGGCGAGCCCGGGGAAAGGATTCAGCAGATCTGGAGGTGCGCTAAGCAGAAGGAGAAGGGGATCTGGAGCAATATGGAAGAAAGGCAATGAGGGCTCAGCGGCAAGCACCAGCCTTTTTGTCAGCCAGGGACGGTTGCCGAGGCAGCGTGGGGAAGCGGAGACGTCCACGTCCCATCAATCGCCATGCGTTGACCAAGGCCGCAGGCGGTTAGGGCCCGCGGCGCTCCGCACTTGCCCCTTGGCTTCGCCTCGAAGCCAAGTCTGAGCGCGCCTTGGGCCCGGGGGCTACTGTCGGCGTCCTGGGAACGGGGGTACCCAGACTTGCCTGCCTGCGGCCCACGGCGTGGCTCCATCGACGGCCTGGTACGGCCCAGCTTCAGCAACAACAACTCAAGACCCTCGCGAGGGGCCGAGCCTCACGAGGCAGACGACACCAAGACCTCCACGAGGAGCGGCCTCCTCAGGCTGGCTCCCGAGGAGCGAAGATCTCTATGCAAGCCTCACCTTGTGAGGTTCGGATGACGTGAGCCATGACGACCAAGGCCAGGCAGGCGCCAGCGGGCGCAGTGTACCAGTTTCCTCTTCGGTGCTAAAGAGGCAAGCACAGGCGCGGAGTCCCGAGGAATCAGCCAAAGGTTTCCATTCCCGTGCAACAAGACCAAGACCGCCAGGACTGCAGGACGGAGGTCATCACCGAGCCCACCATGGTGTCACGACCAGAGGCTTTTGCAGGCGAAGACTACTTTTGTCAGGAAGCATGTACTAGTTGTCTCCCTTCGAAATTGGCCGTTGTGGGATCCCTTCCCGCCTTTCATTTGGGAAGAGGACCAAGGCCACTATAAATAGGACTTAGCCACCACCGTAGTGGGGGGAGATCAGATCGGGGATCGAATCGACGGATCATTCAGATCACCCTCACTCCACCAGTTCACTCGAGCTCAAGAACACCTCTCCTCCTGAGGCTGTTCGCCACTGTACTAGTTCATCCTCAGCCCCTCGAGGCCAATCCACCACAAAGCAGGAGTAGGGTTTTACACCGCAAGGTGGCCTGAACCTGGGTAAACTGTTGTGTCTCTTTTTCTTACAGTTCGTCGAGCTAGGCTGTGAGATTAGCGAGTAGGCAAACTGGGGAGGACGAGTTCTTCACACGCACCCCAGAGTTCGAACCTCTCAAGGGTTTGCGGAACCCGAAATCTGACAACTGCCAAGTTAAAAGCATCCAATCATGAGTGATTGATGAGGGATACACAACAGCAGTACTTTGATGTAAGAACATGGTATGATAGATAGATGCAGTGTATTCTAGACACAGAAAGGCATGTCATATGCACATGTATAACGTATAAACTCAGCAGGTGCAATTTAATCAAAATAGAAGAAATACAAGCTAGACAACATATGCAACATGAAACCAATTATCACACTGTCAACTTAGACAAGCACCTGCGATGGTGGAGTAGGGGAGATGAACTCATCATGTAGACTTGGGACTTCAACTGCATTAGCAGTAGCAGTGGCAAATCTAGAGAGTCTCCGTTTGCGTCGGTCCAGAGGACCACCAACATCCCCTAACTTACACTTTTCCTTCCTCTTTTTTGATGTTGCCTTCTGAAGTCAAAACCACAAGAAGAGGAATAAAATTAGCTCTACAACACTACTTTGATGTAAGGCAAGCGCATCATAGGAGGATGGAATATATACAAAAAAATGACAGCATTGCATATTCACACGTACGATAGGAGGATGGAATATGTATGAAAAACAGTAAGCAGAAGGCATTTCAACAAAATTAGAAGAAATGAAAGCTAGGCACCATATGAACATGCAACCAATATCACTACCAGGTAAAAAGTGTCTCGTCATAAGTGCCATTCAACAAATTAGAAGCAGTACAAGCTAGAAGACAATGCAAGATGCAACCTACATCACACTCCCAAGTTAAATGTGTCTTATGGGTAAGTGATTGTTGCAGGTATAAGTTGTAAGCTACGTAGATGCAATTCAACAAAATTAGAAGCAATACAAACTAGACATCATACGGAACACGCAACCACATATAACAGTGCCAAGTTAGAGCAAGCACCTGTGATGGTGGAGTAGGGGAGATGTGCTCATCATCTACACAGCTACGTTGACTGTCCAGCCTTGTGTTGTCTTGCGAATCTTGTTGGGAGGATGGAGGAGTAGAATCTGTAGAGACCCTCTGTTTGAGTTGCTCCGAAGGACCACCATCATCCACTGCCTTACTAATTTCCTTCAGTTGTATTGATTTTGCATTGTGAAGTCAAACCGATAAGAAAAAGGAATAAAATTTGCTCTTCAGAACTCATTCATGCATGATACTAACAAACACTACTCGGATGAAAGGCAAACACATGATATGATGATGGAATATGTACGAAAAACAGGACGGCGTGACATATTCAGACCTATGATGTGGTAACTAAGCAGAAGGCATTTCAACAAATTAGAAGCACTGCAAGCTAGACACCATATGAAAGATGCAACCAATATCACTCTGCCAAGTTCAAACTGTCTGGCGTTTCAACAAATTAGAAGCAGTACATGCTAGAAATCATATGCAAGACGCAACCAATATCACAGTGCCGACTTAAAGGTGCCTCATCGTAAGTGACTGATGCGGGATACGCAAGAACAGTAGTCTGATGTAAGAACATGGTGTGCTCAGATATAGTATGTTCTAGAAACAGGAACACGTGTCATATTTACATGTATGATGTGTAAAGTAAGCAGATGCAATACAACAAAGTTAGAAGCAATACATGCTAGACATCATACGCAACATGCAACCACATATAATAGTGCCAAGTTAGAGCAAACACCTGTGATGGTGGAGTAGGGGAGATGTGCTCATCATCTACACAGCTACGTTGATTGTCTAGCCTTGCGTTGTCTTGCGAATCTTGTTGGGAGGATGGCGGAGTAGAATCTATAGAGACCCTCCATTTCAGTTGCTCGGAAGGACCACCATCATCCAATGCCTTACCAATTTCCTTCCGCTTTATTGATTTTGCATTGTGAGGTAAAACCGACAAGAAAAAGGAATAAAATTTGCTCTTCAGAACTCACTCATTCATGATACTGATGAACACTACTCTGATGAAAAGCAAAGTCATGATACAAGGATGGAATATGTACGAAAAACTGGACGGCATGACATATTCACACCTATGATGTGGTAACTAAGCAGAAGGCACTTCAACAAATTAGAAGCAGTGCAAGCTAGACACCATATGGAAGGTGCAACCAATATCACTCTGCCAAGTTAAAATTGTCTCATCATAGGTGGGGTTCATCAAATTAGAAGCACTACATGCTAGAAATCATATTCAAGACGCAAACCAATATCACAGTGCCAACTTAAAGGTGTCTCATCATAAGTGACTGATGCAGGATACACAAGAAGAGTAGTTTCATGTAAGAACATGGTTTGATAGACAGATATAGTATGTACCAAAAACAGGAAGGCGTGTCATATTCACATGTATAATGTGTAAGCTAAGCAGATGCAGTTTACACTAATTAGAAGCAATACAAGCTAGACACCATATGCAACATGCAACCAGATATCACACTGCCAAGTTAGAGCAAGCACCTGGGATGGTGGAGTAGGGGAGCGGAGACTTGGAACTTGTAATGCACTAGCAGTACGAGGAGAATCCATACAGATGCTCCGTTTACGTTGCTGCAGAGGACCACCATCATTGCCTTCCTTACTCTTTTCCTTCCTCTTTTTTGATTTTGCCTTGTCAAGTCAAACCCACAAGAAAAAGGAATAAAATTTGCTCTTCAGAACTCATTTATGCATGATACTGACGAACACTACTTTCATGTAAGGCAGCCGCATGATAGGAGGATGGAATATGTACAAAAACAGGACGGCATGACATATTGACATGTATGATGTGTAAAGTGTAAACTAAGCACAAGGTCTTTGAACTAATTAGAAGCAATGCAAGCTAGACACCATGAAAGATGAAACCAATATCACTCTGCCAAATTAAAAGGGTGGCCTCATAAATGTATTTGACCAAATTAGAAGCAATACATGGCAACAGGCTAGAAATAATATGTAATATGCAACGAACAAAGGTGTCTCATCGTAAGTGATTGATGTAGGATATAGAAGAGCGGTAGTTTCATGTAAGAACATGGTTAACAGATAGATGTAGTATGTACCAAAAATAGGAAGGCATGTCATATTCACAGGTATAATGTGTAAACTAAGCAGATGCAATTTACCCTAATTAGAAGCATTACAAGCTAGACACCGTATGCAACATGCAACCACATATCACACTACGAAGTTAGAGCAAGCACCTGCGATGGTGGTGTAGGGGAAATGCAGTCTTCAAGTACAGAGCTACGTTCAATATCTTCATTTAGACTTGTTGTTTCTTGAGAATCATGTGGGGAGGATGAAACTACACTCTTTATAAGAGTAGCACGTCTCATACTAACCCACGGGCGTGACTGTCTCATCATAAGTGATAGATGCAGGATACACAAGAAAAGTAGTTTGATGTAAGAACATGGTGTGATAGGCAGATGTAGTATGTACCAAAAAATAGGAAGGCGTGTCATATTCACATGTATAATGTGTAAGCTAAGGAGATGCAATTTAACAAATTAGGAGCAATACAAGCTAGGCACCATATGCAACATGCAACCAGATATCACACTGCCATGTTAGAGCAAGCACCTGTGGTTGTGGAGTAGGGGAGATGAGATTTGGAACTTGCACTGTAGTAGGAGTAGCAGGAGAATCTGCAGAGATCATCTGTTTCAGTTGCTCCAGAGGACCACCATCATCCCGTGCGTTCATCCTTTTAGATTTTGCCTTGTCAAGTCAAACACACAAGAAAAAGGAATGAAATTCGCTCTTCCAAATTCGTTGATGCATGATACTGACGAACACAACTTTTATGTAAGGCAACCACATTGTAGGAGGATGGAATATGTACAAAAAACGGTAAGCAGAAGGCATTTCAACAAATTGGAAGCAATGCGAGCTAAACACCATATGAAAGATCCAACCAAAATCACTCTACCAAGTTAGAAGTGTCTCATTATAAGTGGCATTTCAACAAATTAGAGGCAGTACATGCTTGAAATGATATGCAAGATGCAACCAATATTACACTATCAATTTGAAGGTGTCTCGTCAGAAGTGATTGATGAGGGATACACAAGAAAAGTAGTTTGATGTAAGAATATGGTTAATAGAAAGACGTAGTATGTACCAAAAATAGGAAGGCATGTCATATTCACAGGTATAATGTGTTAACTAAGCAGATGCAATTTACCCTAATTAGAAGCATTACAAGGTAGACACCATATGCAACATGCAACCACATATCACATAGCCAAGTAAGAGCAAGCACCTGCGATGGTGGTGTAGGGGAATTGCGGTCATCAACTACAGAGCTACGTTGACTATCTTCATTTAGCCTTGCTGTTTCTTGAGAATCATGTGGGGAGGATGACACTGCACTCTTTAAAAGAGTAGCGCGTCTCATAGTAACCCATTGGGGTGACTGTCTCATCATAAGTGATTGATGAGGGATACACAAGAGCATTAGTTTGATGTAAGAACATGGTTAATAGAAAGATGTAGTATGTATCAAAAATAGGAAGGCATGTCATTATCAAATGTATAACGTGTAAAGTAAGCAGATGCAATTTAACCAAATTGGAAGCAATACAAGCTAGACACCATATGCAACATGCAACCACATTTGACAGCGCGAAGTTAAAGCAAGCACCTGGGATGATTGTGTGTGGCAATTGTGATCATCAACTGCAGAGCTACGTTTACAGTCTCCATCTGCTGACACTACACCCTTTAGAGCGCTAAAATGCTTAGTGCTTATCGTCGAACTACACAGGAGCGACTTCTGTCTTTTCTTTTGTGTATTCATCAACAGTGCGTCAGAGTCTGAAATACCCATGCATAAAAAAACAATAGTATGAGTATGGGTGAAGTGTGTGCACAAGTAGTACAATGTAAAAGTAGCAGATAGCAGGTGGGTGAGAAATAAATGACGAGAGATATATGATAGCTCTACAACATGCATGGCACACGAAATTAGATTCTAGGATTTTGAAATATGAGCACAGGGATGGCTAGGAAATGCAGATACTCCTCCAGCACACCACAAGGTGTGGTCCTATAAAAATAACAGTCGACTGAAAACAAACAGGCCAGTCCATTTTTTCTGCACCGTCCGATGTACAAAGAACGGGTAGATCACCTTCATCTACCTCCAGCCAGTCAGTGTTGACGATCTTCCTCAAAACTCCAATGACCATCGGCCCAGTCCCCTGCCTCCGCCCTCCCCTCGACCTCACCGCACCGCCGTGCTTGGCACCGCCCCCCGGCCATCCCTTCAAGCCCCGCCGACCTCCAGATCGGGCGCAAGCAGCTCCTGCACCCCACACCCCTATGATAGACACCGAAGCACCGCTTCCCTGGCAAACAGGCGGACTAGGTACTCCGCACGCCTAAGTGGGTGCTGCTTCTTTTAATTGCGAATCAACTGACCCTGAATTGAAATCGAGGCGGGCGACTGACCTCTAGCTAAGGTGAAATAGTAAATGGGAGGAAACCTTCTGCATTTAGTATCACGAAGAAGGTGTAGTAAGAAGCGCTCAACTAGTTTCTTTCATGGGTTGAATACGGTGTGAGCAGAGACGTAAGATTTTCACGAATAAGGGAAGAGGAGTACCTCTTTCTGCTGGCAGTGTTGTGTCCTCCTTCTATTTTTCCAACGATCTTCTTGTGGTTCGCTGGAAACAAGAAGTTCTGGAGGACGATGGAGCCTTGGACAAACCCATGGCCAAGTTGTTGAGTGTGGTGCGGTGGCCGTCTGTCGGCGGTGGGGAACCAGATCCGAGGCGGCGAACGATGGCGTAGCGGGAACAGCTCCGGTGCGGTGGACGGTTGCGACAGTGGAGCGGTAGCGGTGAGGCGCAGGACGGCGTGGTCGAAGTGGTTCTGGTACAGCGCATGTCAGCGTTGGCGTCGTGGAGGCAGTTCTGGCTCGGCTTTAGCTACTAAGTCCTTGAGGGCGTTGCGGTTGTGTTGGACGACGACGTCGGGGTATCGGCTCTGTAGCGACCCGACCCGAATGGATCGAATCTTTGTGTTCAAGTGTCATCCCTGGATCGGTAATGCTGACACACACAGTACTTGAGGGATTTATAACAGAGTAGCAATCACACACTTATTACATCGAATGTCTCAAAAGAGAACTGATTACAATAAATATGGCTTAAGGCCATCTAAATAAGATAACAGCGGAAGGCTTGCTGAAACTGATCCCAAGTGACATTGGCTATAGGGAATGTGGCTGCGTAATTCTCCCACCATGAGGCTGCGGGTCCATCCAATTGATGTGCGGCAAAACGCACCTTCTCAGCGTCTGTGCATCCTGCGGTGGTCAACTCCCTTCCAATCCTGCGTAGCCAGTCATCCGCAACTATTGGCTCGGTGCTACTGGAAAACACCGGCGGCTGCAACCTCAGAAAACGGGCTAAGTTGTCAACTGGTGGTGGTGGCGGTGGGTTGTTGTTGTTGCCTTGGTTCTGAACTAGTAGCTGCATCAGGGTATTCTGCTGTTGAATCAACTGAGTGAGCTCCGGTGGGAAAACAAATCCGGTGTCGCGTCTCGGAGGCATCTGATGGGTTTAGAGGGAAGAGATTAGAATAGAGTAAGGTCTAGTGAGAAGGCACTACCCATATGCACATGAGACAAACACATTCATAACACACCACTCAATTCAAGCAAGAGCATACAATCGATCTAACTACCGTTACAAAAGTGCTCGGACTATTACTATTTACATGGGGAAAAATACTAATGATAATATGGTGGTCATCTAGAAATTTTGATCGGTGGAAGACTCCATGATATCCGCTCCAGCTTCGTCTTCATAATCATCATCACTACTGTCGGGGTCGGAGTCGGTGTCGTCGATGATGATGTAGTCTTCAGATCGAATTTCCTCAGGTTCATCGTCTTCTTCTCCGGGCACGGGGTCTCCCATGAATACTCCTAGCTTCCTTGTCAGGTCGTCATTCTTCTCCACTAGTACGGCGATTTCCTCCTCGTATCCATCGCGTGTAGACTTGAGTTCCTCTTCTAGCTCCATGTTCCTGGTCATCACCTTCGTCAAATCTATCATGCTTGCACACATCTGGTTCTCCTGTCGACGAATGTGCTGGTTTAACTCCTGGATGAAAGCTGCAATGGACCTGTCCCTCCGGGTGCTGATCATCTCCCATTGCTCATCTCGGCGCCCACATAACTGGTAGATTGTGTCCTTAAGATCCTTGTGATACACTTCGCCGATGCGTCCCATGGCGATGTGGGCTGCCATGCTCTTTCCTAGACTCTAGGTCGGTGCATCAAAGGAAAACTCTATGGGCTCCGTAACTGGCGTGAATGTCCTTCCTGGAATTTGAACTCGAATCATCCAACGCTCCTCTTCTGGTACAGTGGCGGTGTAGGTCCCGGTGAAGCTTGGTATTCCGATGTTCAGGTACCTAGTGACTTCCTTCAAGTGTCGTCCAAAAGGTGTGTCTTCATCCGGTTGTGTAAACTTGTTCCTTGAGTCCGCCATCCTAGAGAATAGAAGATGGAGAGAAGTCAGAAATGAGTAGAGAAGAGTGACCTATGGCTTTTCTTAGTGGTCGTGTCCTACAGTCAGCGTGGGCTCTGATACCATCTCTGTAGCGACCCGACCCGAATGGATCGAATCTCTGTGTTCAAGTGTCATCCCTGGATCGGTAATGCTGACACACACAGTACTTGAGGGATTTATAACAGAGTAGCAATCACACACTTATTACATCGAATGTCTCAAAAGAGAACTGATTACAATAAATATGGCTTAAGGCCATCTAAATAAGATAACAGCGGAAGGCTTGGAAGATAAAGTGAGTCCATCAACTCCAACGGCATAGCTGAGTGCACGACAACGACCTAGCACACCTTACTCTTCGTCTGAAAAGTCTGCAACATGACACGTTGCAGCCCGAAACGGGTCAGCACATGGAATATGCTGGCAATATAACACAGTAGAGCAATGAACAGAATAATTGCTAATACTACATGCATATTTGGCTGGTGGAAAGGCTCTAGGGTTATACTGTTTTGCGAAAAGCCAATTTTTTCCTACAACAAAGGAATATTTTTTTTTAACTATCATGGTGGTGGTTGAACATTGAGAAGGTAAAGCCCCCTCTCAATCCCAATTAAAAAGTAATCATTAATCCCAACAAATTTATTTAGAGTGATGGGATTCAATATGATGATCCAAGAACCAGATACTCAAGATGTCCATAACCGGGGTCACGGCTAATCATGATTAGTTTGTACACTCTGCAGAGGTTTGTGCACTTTTCCCCACAAGACTCGATCTCCTCCGTTGGATTTCTCGCACTACATGGTGTTTGAGAAACGGATGACCGAGACACAGTCTTTCAGAAACATTTACTCTTTACTCTGGGTAGACAGTTACACCTACTTTCCCCTACATCTGCTAGCCTACCACTGAAAGAGGTCATGTAACATACTCAACTATGCTAGAGCCCATAATAGCTTGTGGCTGCACACGGAAGTTTCTAGCATGAATAATCTTATGATCCCTTTGAGCCTGGGTGGCGGACCGTAGGAGGATCACACGGTATATCCCCGGGATCTCCTAGGACAACACTGGTATATCCCCAGGTGCCCAAACAAGCAATCCACCCAGATGTGTATTAAAGTTGCCACCTTAAGTTGAACCATTAAAAAAATCTCACATCTGTCATGGATACACTCAAACCCAATCCACGTCTACGAGCATAGCATGGCAACATAAGCATAGCGTAGAAGTAACTCCCAAGGGTTTGTTATTAAAAGGGCAATAGGTTCTACCTCATCGTCTACTTCCCAGTACCCACCAGTTAATCACATCCTAATCATGCAATATTTGAGGGTCGAAACTAATGCATAAAAACTGGGTAACGAAAAAGTATGATCAATGTGTTACTTGCCTTGCTGACGATCCGCAAAACCTAGGGACTCGTAGTAGCACGCTTCGCACTCCGGGAACTCTATCGCAAACAAACAATAGCATACATAAGCAATCAAGCGAAGATGCGCGGGTAAAACCCAAATGAGAAGACCTAACCAGAAAGTTCAACTGAAGAACTCTGGTTTGCAAAAAGAATCAAATCAAACGAAGCAACGAAACTCAAACTGCGAAAGAAACACGCTTCGATTACTAATCTGGACTAAAGTCAAATTTTACAGTAGCAAAAACTTGTTTAAGTTGATTAAACAGAAAGAGGGCTTCGAGACGAAGATCTAGGCGCTTGAATCGCCTGATTCCGACAAACGAGCGAAAAGTTATACTAAAACGAAAATCGGATCAGAAATCGCGATCGAAAATAATCGCGGAAAATCCGAGAAAAAGAAAAACTAACAAACAGGCTAACGAACGAACGTTCGCTGTCTGCGGTTAAACGGTGAAAACCGTTCGTTAAAACGAACGTACGGATGAACGTCCGCTAAATAACTAAACCGACGGAAAACCGATCTAAAAAGAATAAACCGGAATTTTAAAAAAAACCGAATCTAGATCTAGGGTTTACCAAAAAAACCGAACGGTTAACCGAAAAAAAAACGAACGGCGGCAGCGGCTACTACCTCCGGCGACGCTCCGGCGGGACGGCGGGGCGCGGCGCGGCGGCAGCAGCGTGCGGCGGCGGCTCCGGCGGCGGGGTCGGGCGGCGGCGGCGTCCGGCAGCGGCGGCAGCGGCGTCCGGCAGCGGCGGCAGCGGCTCCGGCGGCGGCGAGCGGCGGCAGCGGCAGCAGCAGCGTGCGGCGGCGCGGCGGCGGGGCTGGTCGAGAGAGAGAGGGGGGGCGGCTATTTAAGAGGGGCCGGGTGGCTTGGGGGGGGGGCGACGGGCAGCGACGGCGCGGCTCGACTCCCTGGAGGAGTCCGGCTCGGGGACGGGGACGAAGGCGGCGGCGGCCTGCTGGGCCGGCTGGGCTTCGGCCCAGTTCGGTCCGCGGAGTTTTTTTTTTTTTTAATAATTCCGCCAGAAACCAATAAAAGAAATACTAAACGGACTCCAAAATTCCCGAAATAAATTTTCCCCGTCCTCTAAAAATCTCCCGGACAAGGTAAACATTTATTTGGGACTCTAATGCAATTTTGAAAAATGCATATTTTTTTCTAAATTCAAATAAAATTGCAATAAAAATCCAAATAAAATATTTATTTTATTTTAATATTTTTCCTCCAATATTCCATTTATTTTGGAGAAGTCATATTATCTCCTCTCATATATTTTTAATATGAAATATTTTCGGAGAGAAAAATAATTAAACCAAATTGATCCTTGTTTCAATATTTGAGAAAATTCAAATATGAAAACGGTGAAATCCCCAACTCTCTCCGTGGTCCTTGAGTTGCTCAGGATTTCGAGGATCGCAAAATGAAATGCAATAAAATATGATATGCATGGATGACCTATGCATAACATTCCAAATTAAAAATTTGGGATGTTACAGGCTCCGACGTGATGGAGGAGGGCGGTGGTGGATTGGGCGCGATGGGGTGGAGGACGGAGGAGGCTGGGGTTTCGCGGCTGGTGGAGAGGACGTT
Source organism: Thinopyrum elongatum (assembly GCA_011799875.1). NCBI lineage: Eukaryota > Viridiplantae > Streptophyta > Magnoliopsida > Poales > Poaceae > Thinopyrum > Thinopyrum elongatum. The sequence continues at coordinate 398,687,750 of CM022299.1, read as the reverse complement.
TTGGCGCCCACAGAGTATGAATGGGGAAACGGAGGGAGGGGGAACTAAGGGGAAACAATGTTTCGGGAAAGTTACAAACTTTGCCCCCATCTAAAATTTTGGACATATTGCGGATCGGGGGTAGGACAGTAATCTCAGGTGTCCCAAATAGTGGGCGGGATAGATTTCGGCTGAGCGCATGAGTGTTCATGGTGTATGAATGCTTCTCGGAGGCGGTTGACTGGCGTCTTGGTTAAGTTACAAACCTACCCCGGTTTAGACCTTTGTACATCGGCCGATAGGCTACACGGGTCAGAGTCAGGACAGTAATTTCCTACCACCAAACATTAGTCTCGCGCGGTTTCGGGCGACCAGAGGCTTATTTGGCACTTCGTTCAATATTTGGGAGCAGAAGCATTAACATTTACAGTTCTCTTGAATTGAACTTTCAGGATTTGTCAAACTTCAAAAATCTTGACTCTTGAAAATCCTAAAACTACGATTATTTTAGAATGGAGGGGGTACATTTGAATATACATTGTACATGAGTATTTATTAAAAAATATGCAGCTTCGCTCAATTCATGCATGGTTCCAGATATAATCTCCTTGGTTGCAAAAAAAAAGTTAGACATGTGTATGAATATATAGCATGTTCAAACGCACAACAAAGATTGATGCCCCCTTTTAGATCTGATTTACAAATGCCATTATCTTGAATTCAAATAGATGAATGCACTTCCTATGAATTCGAATCTTCGAAACCATCTTTTTTTGCGGGGATCTTCGAAACCATCTTTATGTTGAATTGAACATGTTCGTAGCTAGCAATTTGGAATGTATTCATGTATGTGACAAATGTATAAAGTGCCTGACACTAACAACACGGAGTGCACTAATTAATGTTTATATATGAATTGTAAAAGCCATGCATTGTCTGTATTTCAAAGCACTCTCACTCTATGGATCGATAATATGAAATAAACCCATACACGTGCTCGAATTCAATAGAGTATGGGTGTCTGATAGACCAATGTTTGTTCATACGCAAATTGCAAAATTCATGATCTCATCCAAAAAAATTAATGCAATTTATATTTTAATTTAATGTGTAGAACCGCCTTTTACGCATAGATGCACTATGCCTCGGCCCGTCCTCACACACGCGCTATATATCTCTCTATCTGATGCATAAGTGCACACACTTTATATACATCGGCATTTCTCTCTCACACATGCTCAAACACTCTCGCGGGGTGTCTCGCACACACACTCTCTATATATCTCCCCCTCTCTCTCTTACTACTATGTACCACTCTTTTCACTAATCTCAGTTGGAAAACAATATTTCTCTCACATGCCTATATACACACGCACGGTCTCTGCTGGCCCTCTATATGCACATACATGTGCCTAAGTGTCTCCCGCACGCGGATTATCTTTAGGCCTCTCTCTCTTACTACTACGTACCACTCTTTTCACTAATCTCAGTTGGAAAACACTATTTCTCTCACATGCCTATATACACATGCACGGTCTCTACTGGCTCTCTATATGCACATACATGTGCCTAAGTGTCTCCCGTACGCACATTATCTTTAGGCCTCTCTCACACACATTGCCCCCCCCCCCCCACACACACACACCTCTCTCTTGTTGGCGGATATGATTCCATCAGATCATTCGATAAGATATCCCTGACTGTTAGGCTGGATGGTAATACGAGGCAAAGTTTTACCCAAGTCTGGGCCCTTGCAGTTGAGGAAAAAGCCTACTCCTGGTATTGTATATTTGTGATAGGGGTGTTTACAAAGTACACGTGAAGACCAGGCATTGTGTGTGTGTATACTATCGACGAACTAGCCCCCGGGCTTATATAACATACTCGGGGCCTATGGTTACAAATCATATATAGTCGGCTTATCATCAGTGGGGATAGAGTCCTCCATGGGCTTCGTATAACGCGTCTCGGTCCAACCTATGTGGCGCAGGATGGAACCAGCCCATGAGTCCTCACGTCGACCCACCACAACTAGAAATGATGTGCCCACCACACCCCACACACAATCGGCCACTAAGAAAATAAGCATATACAATATTACAAAGTTATACGGAGTATATGAAAATTGATTGCATGGTGCATCCAATAATATTTGTTCCGCATTGTGAATGTTTATATCTTCTCCTAAAAAAATACTCACGGGAAAGAGAAACGAAGGGCATATCTCTCTTTGTCTCCACCGCACCCCCCTCTCTCTACACCGCTTTCACGTACGCACTCAAACTATCTCTCAGCCCTCTAAAAGTATGCCCCTGACACATTCACGCGTGACGGTCACTGTATTTCAAGCGAAAGCACTATACGATCACTGGACTTCAGAATATGCTCATTACGGTCACCGTATACATTCTTGTGATCATCATATGGTATGTAGCTCACCATACGTCTCTGTATTTTGTTAATGACACTAACGGTCATTGTATTTGATGCATGCTCCGTATTTTTTTGACGACACTTACGGTCATTGTATTTGAAGCGAAAGCATGATATGGTCACTGGACTTCAGAATAAGCTCATTACGGTCACCATATACATTTTGTGGTGCTAACCAACCTGTGGTTGGATGGTTAGGAGGACAGTGGTATCCCCAGCCCACCAGGGTTAAAGTCCTGCTGCTCGCATTTATCCTGTATTAATTTCAGTATTTCCGCCGATGTGCGTTCAGTGGGAGGAGACGTTCCCCTCGACTACGAGGCGCCTATGGTTACTTCGTAAAATGTCAAGATGATATGCTGGCTCACTCTCTCGAAGGTGCTCATAGGGGTAGGGTGTGTGTGTGGGCGCTTATAGCGCTGAGTGTTTGCGCGTATATATGAGCGCTTGCGTCTGTACTGTGTTAAAAAAATACATGTCATGATTATACGGTCACGGGCTCACCGTACAACTCCGTAATTTGTTGATGACATGATCAATTGACCAGTCAAACGTTCGACGTGGCGCAACTAGTGTTGCACCATCAGCGCATGTAACCATGGGGCCCACCTGTCAGCGCGTATATGAAAGAAAGAAATGGTAGCTTGCGTCTATACTGTGTTAATAAAATACATTTTGTGGTGACCGTACGGTCACTGGCTCACCATACAGCTCCGCAATTTGTTGATGACACGATCAGTTGACCAGTCAAACGGTCCATGTTCATCAGCGCACATTACCGTAGGGCCCACCTGTCAGCGCATATATGAAAGACAGAAATGGTAATAAATTAGTGGTCGGTGGGGATTCGAAGTCGTGAGACATCTGGTTGGCAGCCCGCGCGCCCTAACCACAGCGGACAAGGTCGCCTTGTGATCATATGCTGAGCCGGCCATTTTAATTGCACGCACGCACGAGCCACTATGATGAATACAAACACATCACACATGCGCACAAACACGCCCGCAACGCCCGCATGCAATACTCACACATACACATTCACGCACGCAACACTTGCACGAACACACGCACGCATGCAGGCATGCAACACTGACACGTACACATGCACGCATGAACACACGCATGCATGCAACACTGAAACGTACACATGCACGCACGCAACACCCGCACGCCTGCATGCACACAGCACACGACGCAAGACACACGCTCAACCTGTACGTGCATGCACCCTTTGTTAAAGACATGGATTGTTACGAGTATTAATCAATCTTATCTGTGATAAACAGAACATTGATGTTTGCAGCGGTCTTTATGAATCACAACGTATCGAATGGGCTATCAACGTATATACAGTATGAATTTTTTTTAATTCTCTTACATTATATAGTAGGCTTATCAACCTACATGAATTAGATGACATCACACTCAATGAACAATCATCGGTTTATGAAATGCCCGCTTCTCACCGCGCTGGCCCACCAAAAGCTCCTCTGCCATGCGCTGCCAGCGTTGGTTCACTGACATGCAGGCCAGGTACCCAACGAGCCCACACGTCAGTGGAAGAACGGCGCGGTGTCGTACGTCAGAGTCAAGGGCTCCGCTCGCTCCACGCCCGGCTGAACACGCCTCCTTGCCGCATTCAAACGCCTCCATGAAACCCGTGTGGAAGCCGAGAAACCCACTCCGGCCATACGTCCGTTCATGACCGGGCCAGCGTTGTTCATGACCGGGTCGGCGTTAAACGCAACGCCGGTCAAGCTCCTCCTGTCCGCCGTCTGTTTAATCTCCTATTTAAACGAGGCCAGATGCCGGCCAAGAATCGCACACCTCCGCCGCTCCCCTATCTCCTACTTCACCATTTTCTCCACTCTTACAATGGCTTACGAAGAGTAGTTATCCGGCATCCAAGCCGGCTGGGTGGCCCGCCGAGCCCGCCGGATACGAGCTATGCAGCTCGCTGATCCACCTCCCTCCCCTCGCCTGACGGAGCCAGTTGCCACCCCAAGCCGGCGCGTGGTTCAGCAACTCGCCGGTCCGGGCCAGCTCGACGAGGAGCGGCGAATTGCTCCACGTGGGCACGGCAGGGAGCACGGGCGTCGTCGCTGCCGTCCACGCCGCCGCCTCGTACCGCGCCTCCTGTGTCTGCGACCGTGTCTCCCGTGTCTGTGGCCCAGACTCCCATGCCTGCGGCCGCGCGATGCAAGCAGAGACAGAAGTCGGGTGCACGGAGAGCGATGAGTCGGTGGCCAGCGCCTCCGTGTCCGCCGCCATCATCGAGAAGAAGTAGAACACAGGAGGCCGCCGCCGCGTGGGTCCCATGAAGGCCACCGTCGAGGCGACACCGGCGTACACAGCAGGTGTCTTGCCGGATCCTTCTGTTGCCGACAAATGGATCCGCGGGCGACCATTTAGGCTAGGTATTACTATACCTGTGTTGTTCAGGAGTAGCACCACTTAGTTGATTTAAATGTAATGAAATCCGTCATGTTTATATGAAAATTGGGTATTTTATATGAATTCTGTCATTGTTTATATGAAATATTGTCGTGTTTGCATGAATTTCCTCCGGTTGGTTGAGTTGCTGTCAGAATGTGTGCGGCTACGGTTGCATGGCATAATTTGTGGGTCGCCGGTCTGTCTGCGGCCGGCTCGGGCGGCGAGGTGGGAAAGAAAAAGCACAGCTCATGTGAGCTCGTCTCCAATGCGTGCGCTGGAGGATGCATGAGCACCCGAGCTCTACCTCGTTCATCGGTGGCAAAGGCACGGGTGGACAAAAGGGTCGCCAATATTTTGGCTACCCCAGGCAAGATCCAAACAGCCCCTTCCAGCCCCACCCCTCCCAGCACATTCAAATCCCTCGTTCACCGTGAAATTTTGCCATGTGTTGTTTTCATGGATATTTTGCTGTGTGAAAACAAATTTAAATATGAACAAATAATCGGTGCCCGCGGTCTTCTGGCGGGACACAGTTGGATGGCCTCATAGTAGTAGTAGTGTAGAGTACTAGTACTCCTAGATAGTGAGTGTTTACTACTGTATCATGTGCGTACTAGTTGCAACGCATGCATGTGTTAGCAGTACGATGACCACGTACAAATTTGATGGTAAGATTTGTGTAAGTTGGATGTCATATTATTGCTCTAACATGTGGTCAAAGTTAGCCTCCAAAACGCATTTTAGACCCTATATGGATTGAGGGAGTACATGCATTGCTGAAGTTTCTCTTAATCCTTGCATGCAACGTTTTTATTGAAGCTTGAAATGTGAACATGTGAATGGGAGGGACTACTACAACCCTTCCAAAAGAACTGTAGTACTAATGGTATCGTACTCCCTCCGTTCACCATCTCACATGCTCAGTACTTTTGCGAACTATGGAAGTAACAAATTTATTCCACCACTCAGCATCTATTATGGTTAGGGAGATTTCAAATTGAGTCATATAGACCGGAAAGTAGGCACTTAGGGCATCCACAATGTATGATTTTTGTTGCCTCTATGCCCTCTCTCTCCTCTTAGAGGCAGGCCTCTATACATTGCATGAACTGCCTCTAACAAAAAATTGGCTAGCATCGCGTCTAACCTTAGAGGCTGCCTCTAACAATGTAACAATCCATCTGGTCCCACTTGTCAGCCTTAGGAAGCATAAGAAAGTACAAGAGAAATATTACTGATTGGACAAATGTGGTGCTGATCAATACTTTTTAAATTTCTGCTAGGGCCCACCTTAGAGGCTGGTTAGAGTCTCTATACATTGTGGTTTTTCCATTTGATAAGAGGCAAACCATGTGGGGCCTACCTTAGAGGCAAGGCTCTATACACTGGAGATGATTTGTAGTACTACTTTTGATGTGTCCCATCAACTCGCAGAACGAGGAGAAGCTTGCTTAGTATGCCCTCTCCCTCGCCCATGGGTGCGGTGGCTCGCAGAGTCGCAGGACGAGGAGAAGCTTGCTTACTATGCCTACGCCCGCTCCCTCGCCCACGCGCGCGGTGGCTTGCAGGACGAGGAGAAAATTTTACTACTCCCTCCATTTACTCCTCGTTCCTACAGGTTAGAGAGATTATCATATTGTTTGAAATATATGTCTTTTAGTAGTAGGAGTACTACAGTGGTAGGAGTAGTACTACAGCAATTTCCTTGGAGTCCGTGCTGCAGCAAGCTACCCTAGGCTATGTTACTACTCCCTCCTTTCCGGTTTATAAGGCTCAATTTCAAAATCTCTCCAACCAAGGTAGACGGTGAGTGGTGGAATTAATTTCATAGTTTGCACAAGTACTTAATTAGTACACTCGTTTTTCTCAAAAAGTTATGTTTACTGATGCATTAATTACAACGAATGCATGCATGACTACTAAATTTCCATGAACTTCTACATGCATTGGTGAGTTTTCTCTTGATACTGCTCGCATCGGGTGATTTGATGCACCTCAAAATCCAAACATGTGATGGTAAGTACTAGTAGAATTGAGACTTATAAAACAGAAAAAAGGAATTTTTTTAGATGAGCCCTATAAACCGGAAAGAAGGGAGTAGTAAGTAGTACTACCTCCATAGTGGGTACGTACTCCGTAAAATCAGATTTTCCCAAAACTAAGTCGCTCAACCTTTATTTGCTTGTTTCCCTTCCTTCCTGCCTCGTTGCCTCGAACAGACTATATGCCAGACTTCCCTGCCTGCCGCGCGGGAAAAGACCTGCCCTCGCCTTTTTTAGTCCAGGTTTGTATCGATGGATCACGCGAAGCAGCAAAAACCAAGCCGTGTCTTGTACTCCTCCGTCGTACTAAAAGAGTGGAGACGCTCACTTTCATGAATGTTGTACTTCCTCTCGCCAACATGTGGGTCATATAGCAACCGAGTCGACGTGTCATGCACCAAATAACAGTGCAGAATAGCAGGGGGGACGCACCCCAGTCGTAGCGCCCCAGTATAGTAGTAATGAGCAATGAGACGTCAAATCACAAAGCCGCACCTTTCCCCCAGACGGACGAAGCAACCATTATTTCACACTTCGCTGAATCCGCTTCTCCATCATCTCCTTCAAGAAAACCACGTATTGCTTTTGCCATTGTTCTACCTCAAGAGGGACGTGCATCGCCTTAGTACATCATGACATGTGGGACCGCATGACAGGCCATGCTCCCCCGCCCACCGCTCGGTAAAATCACCTCATTTTACTAATCTGGATACTATCTTTTTAGATCAATACTAGCAAGATGCACGTGCATTGCACAGAACATCAAGATGCATTTGTATGAGTAGTTTATCTTGTGGGAGAAAAGGATGAACGAGGGAAGGCCTTATTTGCAAATGTGAAGAGGGGTGTGGGTATCTTTTTGCAAAATTGCCATAGTTTCCTTCTTATCCGTCAGATATAAATTGGATGGCCTATATTGCAGGATGGCAGGCACACCATCATCACCAACTCTGTTTTTCATAAGAGTAGGGATAGTCGGGATTCACCAAGGAGCAAAACCAAGTGGTAGGCTGCTCCTGTCGCGTTGGCGTAGCAACTCAGCAGGGTCAGTCCGCACATGAAATGGCGACACACTTACAGGACCCCTTTGGCCGACGTGTGGCTCATCCACCGTCTTGTTCCACCATCCAGTTTGGAGCAGCGGTTGGACTTGGAGGCACCCCGGTCGTAGTGCCGCAGTAATAGTAAATGAGCGATGAGGGTTAAAATCACAAAGCCCCACCTTTCCCGCATTAAGCTGGACGGACGAAGCAACCATCATTTCACTCTAGGGCGTAAGAGCATAAAGAAAAAAGAAAACCAATGATGCATGCGGCAGCTACCTAGGACGCCCTAGGGTAGGAGCCTCTGCTACAGATCCGCTTCTCCCTCGTCCTCTTGAAGAAAATCGATGATACGTGCGGCGGGTAGCGTTTGTAGGAGTAGGATTGAGGGGCCATGCCGTAGTAAATGAGAGAGGGACTAAGTTCGAGTCGACACCTTAATACGGGTGGGCCGCTCGGTTTTACTGGAACGAGGCAGAATTTCGGGTTCGGGGAGCAATGGAGATATACGTACAAAAAATTGTGGACGTAGGTTCGACCGAAAGGCAATGATGCATGGGCCCCGCATTTTGATATACCCGCGGCCGCGTGAAATTTGCTACTCAAAATAATGCATAAAAGTTCCTCCAAAAACATCTATAACTAATGGGAAGTGAATGTATGCTTAAAATTAAAATGTAATACAAAGAGAAAAAATGAATTGCAGTTAAAAGAATGACATTTCTAACAAAAATGTGAATGTGAACTAAATTTGTGTGCACGTGACCAACACATATATTGTCAATACAAAATCTAATGCAAGAAATAACTTATGAGTAACATGCACGAATTGATGATGTGGTGCTTGCATGCATAGAGTACAAAAACAATGTGATTTATGACTTGCATGCATGACGTGTTCATGTGCCATAGTTTCATGTCCAGGAAAAAAGCTAGTGGGTTGTACTAGCTATTTAGGAATAGAAGATGTATATATGGAAGTTGTAGGGAAAGAGATAACATGTATCTCAATTCCTATGAGTAGGGATTGGAAAAGATATGCCATTTGGTTCACATCATAGGAACTTTTCTATTGAATCTAGAGATGACATGTATCTCAATTCCTATGAGGAGGGATTGGAAAAGATATGTCATTTGGTTCACATCATAGTAACTTTTCTATTGAACCTAGGCTAATGTTTATTTTCCTTTGAAATTATGGGAGTACAGGAATCCATTCGTATGAACCAAGTGGCTCTTAAGCTATAAAAAATGATATCATGTTTATTTTCCTTTAAAATGTGGAGTATATGAATCTATTCCTATGAACCAATTGGCTCTAAAGGAAAAATTCCTATAAAAATCATATCATATAGAGTTCCTATGATATTCCTCCACACCAAAGGATGGTTGAAATTGTTGTAGGTGATACGACGGTCTTTCTTTGTACACTCCTCCCCCATCTTTATAGTTACCTCTCGAAGATGAATGAAATGATATATACTGGGTATTCTATATGTGCATTTTGGTATACGAAAACTCAGTAAAAGTTTGCGAGGTTCGAATTTTCAATAAAGCTATATGCACTACATTTTGGAACGGAGGGAGGAGCATATGGCAGTTGCTAACACTCAGGTGGAAGATTTGTGTCGGAGGAGTGGATGTTCTGTTAAATGCCATGGCAAAACTGACACTGTCGGATGCCGATCTAACAGTTCTTACGGCGTCCGTCAGGAAACGGCTTGTGGCGAATGTTTGTCAGATATGATTTACGGACACATTCATTGCATTGATACGTGCCCCCTCTCTCTCTCACGCACACACGCACCCTCACGAGTCACGACTCTCCCGAGTCCTCTCACACCCACCGTCTATCTGTAGGTAGACGTCACACACATATGTGCTCTTCACACCCAACCCTCAGAACTTCTAAAAAATAAAAGACGTCGTGCACCTTATATTTTAAGTCACACGTCACACTTTTTTCAAACCAGCAATAAAGTGCCAACTGGCTTTCCCTCAAAAAAAGTCACACGTCACACACTTATACTGTTACTCTTGTGGCGAACGTTCTTTGGGCGTAGTATATTGTACTCTCACGAAGAGAAGCGGTGCACGCACGCACTAGTTCTCTCACACCCACTCGCGGGTACATGTAGGAGCGCATTTTTTTAAGCTAGGAGCGCATTTGTTTACAAAGAGGCATCCCAATTGACATTTTGACTAGTCTAGTTTTCAACTTGATGGAGGGTCGGGGACCGCACGTGAATGATACAGTACATAGTGCGTCCTGGACACGGTGATTTGATAGTGCGACCTGGAAGCGGTGGCACGTTATTGATCGAGTTTTATTTTTACCTGTTAAATGAAAATAGTGGTTCGCGTGTATTCAATTTAATAACGGTTGCTACAACAAAATCACTCCACTATATATATAAGCAGGAGCCTCGGCGCTTGCTTTACAAGGGTTCCTCTCTTTCACTCTCTCATGCTCTCCAGATCTAAGCAAGACATAGGTGGCCACACTCTCTCTTTGCTCACCACTGGTCACAAATCCGGCCGGACCAACTCGGCCGGGGCAGGGGTGTAGGTGCATCGTTCACGCGGTCGTCGGCGGCGAGGGAGGAGACCAACAGCTGCCCGCGCGCCCCGATCGGTGGCCGTGTTGTTCTCTCCGAGACAGCGCCGGCTCGGGAGGGCCTCCGACCCCTTCTTCCTCCCTGCGGTATTGTGGCCAAGATGCGGCCTCCCGACGCCATCTTTGCCACATCCCAACGACCCTCAGGTATATATTCCTTCGAAACCTGCCTTGCTCTATTGCCCCAGCTCCCCACATGGCTGCGTGTGGATCTTTTTCTACTTCCGTCGGCTGTTCCAAAGCCACCTAGACTTTTACTATTATTAGAGGTAAAGCTAGTTCACACAGTCGAATCTAAGAGTTGGTTCAAATAGGAAAGAAAGTGGGAAAGCTGCAGCATGAATCTAGGACTTGGTTCTAAGAGGAAACGGGGGAAAGTAGTAGATACTGGCTACCCAACCGGTCTCTTGGTTGAAAAGGCGAAGAAAGCGGGGTGGATGGCGAAGGGTGGGGGGGGAAGTGGACCTGTCTCTTGGTCGAAAAAGGAAAGAAAGTGAGGGGTGTTGGGGGGACAACGCAAATGAGAACGAGCAGGTCTAGATTTTCTGTGCTCACATAGGAAAATGTTGCCGAGGAGATAAAAAATGGGACAAATGCAGACATGCTGCCTGAATGTTTGCTGCTCTCAGCAACCACATCTGCGTCACCACTTTATGCCCCTGTTGTCCCTACGCCCATATCGCTACCGTTAATGTAAAATCACATGAAGCATGAAGCAATGCCACCTAATGTCACTAGTAAGTAATGGTCTAGTGCCGTCGATAAATTGAAGCAATGCCACCTAATGTCACTATTAAGTCATGCTGTTTGTCGGTCTAGTGCCGTCGATAAATCAAAGCAATGACACCACCATTTTATGAAGTGCTTCCGTCTTGCTTTATTTCCCATGAATTGTGTTTTTGCAGTTACACTTAAATCTCACACCGCTAACATTGCTTCATCCCAGTGGAACTGTACAAATTTGATTGCAAATTTACTGACCATGTGCTACTCTCATGACAATAATACTAATGCTATTGTTCTGCATGTTAATCTAGTGGCAGTGTTGATGTGATGTGATGCTACTTCTTACTTAATGGCACTTTCATACTGTCAATGTAGTGCCAATTATAACACAATAGATGTTGATGTTAATCATATGCCATTGCAAATAACTGTCACTGCTTAAATAACCGTATTTCATATTTGCGCAAACAGGGATGTCTGTCTCCATATCGTTTCTATTTGTGCAATCAAAAGTACACACCTCAGTTTTAGTAGAACTGCACAAAATGAGATGGCTATTCCTAGCTGCCGTCGTCTAACCTCCCGTCTTCCAGGTATTCCTACATTGGTAGTAACTAGGTAGAATGGCCAACACAATCTAAAAGAAGCTATTTCGTACGTTTTACTTCCTGATTGCAGTGCAGGGACGAGCGAAAACAACTGCATCCTAGTCGGGAATGCACTTTCTCCCAATTCACAGATGGACAGAGGACTAGCTAGCATGGCTACGCGGAGGTTTTTGGGACAGGTGCGCGGACAAGAGGCATTGTGGTCTGCTTATTTCTGCAAATAGTGGTGCTTAAATTTAGTGGAACTGCACAAGAAGTTCAGATGGTCAGTACACTACATGGTTCAGTTCAGCATTCCAACTGAGAACACAATTATAATTGGTTATTCTGGAACAAGAGAACCTAACCCTGGATGGTGGCAACAAGAAAAACCAGAGTCAACTCCAGGAAATTAAAGCTTGCCTAGGGAGGCCCTTTGCTCAGAGAAGCCTTGCTTGATTTTTCCTGATTTGTAAACCTTCTCACAACTTTGTCTTTTGCTGTGAACTAGTAAATGTTTGTTATGTTCTATGAATCATTGAGATGTATAAAATTGCTTAACTTATGCTTTTCAAGTATTTTATGAAGCCGAGTTTAATGTGAATGTTCCACATGAACGCTGGACTAGCGTGTGAATGTTTGGAATTTACATTGTGGCCTCAGTTAACTGCATGAACCACTGTAACAAGATACGTAGTTGCTTATATGTCAGACAGCAGATTATTGATTGTTAGCTGGTCGATAGCCGACTTTTCTAGTGTTGAAGCGGGCTGAGCCTATGTGTCATGTTTTGCACAACTGCTTACAAGTGGGGTAGCACCAACAGTGTTTACAAGTACTTAACCAGCCTTATGTACCCTATGTATACGTCGGCGCATAGTTCTCGAACAAGTACTCTATTTCATCAAACACACACTGCCCGTATGATAAACCGTGACAACTTATGTCTTACCATGCCATATTACATGAAAAAACTAGTGAGGGCACATATGTTTTGGCAACAATTAGGATGGTTCTCACATGATTCACGGGCACACAAAAGTAGCAGTAGTTCCCATAGACGGATTCAAACAGAGTACTAGCCCCAGAGGGCTCGATAATAGGCATGGTTCGGATAATTAGACACAATCCAAACTACTTTTAAACACTAGTTGGGCCAAGTATTTCATGCCTCGATCTAATTTGGGATGGACACAAGACGGACCTTGCCATGAACATCATCGAGGACGTCCGGCAGCAACTCAATCCTGTGAACCTTCTTGAAGATAACCTTGTGGCCTTGCCACTCATAAACTTGTTTGTGGAGGCATGCCACATCATCTTCCTGCATAAGCTTGACAAGAACAGTATGCCTCACAAACGAAGGAGTAGCTTTGAACTTGTTGTGCTTCAGTACACCCTGGACAACATGCCTGACAACAGTGTGGCTAGAATACATCTCGACTTTGGTATAAGTGCAAATGGCTTCCAGGATCCAATAGCCTAAGAACTTTGTTTTCCCAGTGCGTATATTCAGGTCATCCGCCTCATAGCGAGTGACATGTACAACCACACAATCCTTGTCTGCATCAGGGCTCTAATTGAAACAGAAACGAATTCTGAATTACTTTCCAATATAAAAAACACAAGTTATTTAAACCACTATGTAGAGTCAAAAGTATGCATGACAGAGAAGGTAGCATGGCATCGAAGCTAATAAAATTTTGCATTACTTATCACCACATACTTAGATGAAAAACCACAATCGAGATCGGCAAAGAAGAAATTCACCTTGGGCAGCTCAGCGGGGGGGGGACACATCCTCGAAGGGTGAAAACTGCTCCTGTAGGGCCACGGGGGTTGTAACCTCAAACGGGGCATTGACCATCTCAGAGTGGCCGTGAGCGTATCTGGGGTCGGCTTGGTGGCGGCCTCCATCTTCTTGGAGCTCTCTGTCTCGTGGGGATCAGCCTTCTACGTCTGCTCCAACATCGGGAGATCTTTGCCTGGTTCTCCTTGGTCCATCATGAAACTAACGAATACTAGGAGACAACTGAAAGGAAAACACAATCGTAATGACAATGAAACAAAAAAGAGAGTGAGGATCGGTTACTACTTTGCAAAAGTTCTTTTTTTCTGAAAGAAAATATACCAACATCACGGATCCACTTACCTTCCCTTCGTTGGGAGAGAAGAACAATGGCAGATGCGAGTGTTGGCTTTCTTGAAGACGGTGAGGGAGAAGGGGATTCAGCAAAGAGTGAAATGATGGTTGCTTCGTCCGTCAAACTTAGACTGCGGGGAGGTGGGATTTTTTGATATGACGGCTCGTTACTGCCGCGCTATGACCGGGGTGACTCTCCGCCTGCATACCGCCTTCTAAAATGCTGGATGGCATTTGGGCCCGCGCGCTGCATGGCCCGCATGTCGGTGAACCAAAGTAAAACGGCATTCAGTAGCGAGAGACGTTTCGATGACCTCGGAGGAGCCAGAAGCGGTAGTGTATCTACTAGTAGTAATTGTTTTTCTAGGTAGCTGTAGAGTGTCTCCACTGTCCTAGTAGTAGTAATTGGTTCTCTGGGCCCAAGACAAAAGAGCCCATCCACCCTAGTAAATAATAAAAACAATTCAAAAGCCCATATATTTACTTAATGAGAGGCGCTACCCAGCACACCTGGGTGCTCTTCTTCCTCCCCACTCCCACCCACCTCACGTCAGCTCGCTCCACTCGTACCCCCAAATTCCTCACCTCACTCCTACAGAAAACCCCAGCTCCCCTTCTTCCTCACTACTACAGAAACCCCCAGCTCCCCTTCTTCTTCACTCGCACTACAACTAGGCTCGTCATTCGTTACTCTGCTCAAATCCGTGAGCTTGACGCGATGCCCTCGAGGATAATGGAGTCAGCTGACCCCAGCGCCAAGAAGATGAGGCTCCCTCCAGCAGCGACACCTGTTGTAGATCCCGCACCCGGCAGCGCGGGGAGAAGCGGCGAGCCCCCCCCCCCCCCCACCGGATCGGAGGAACCCGTAGAATCTCGGGTGGACCGCATCAGCGATCTCCCGGATGCCATCCTTGGGGATATCATCTCGCTTCTCCCCACCAAGGATTGCTGCCACACCCAAGTCCTCTCAACTCGGTGGCACCCTCTATGGCGCGCCGCGCCCCTTAATCTCGATTGTCGTCATCTATCTCTCTTCAATGATTTTGAACTCCCTGGAGCCATCATCTCCTCCCACCAGGGCTCCGTTCAAGGCCTCTGCATCCCGGCATGCTACCTGAGCATGCCCTGCATGGTGGACGCCTGGCTGAAATCCCCTAAATTCATAGAACTACAGCTGCTTGAGTTCTACTATTCCCCCAGAAATCACATACCACATACCGAACGCCATGTACTTGTGCCCTCAGCACCGATGTCCATCTCGCGGTTTTCCTCCTCTCTCCACACCGCCACCTTTGCGCTGTGCAACCTACCAGACAATCTGGTACTAAACCTTCGACTCCCATTTCTCAAAAAACTTTCACTTGTGCGGGTTCGTATGTCGGAGGCCTCATTGCACAGCATCATCCACTCTAGTTGCCCTGCCCTGGAGTACTTGGTGCTTGTTTTCACAGTTAGAATCGGTTGTCTCCAAATAAAGTCGCCTAACCTTGTAAGAACTGGAATTTATTTTGTCGGAAGGCAGCTCATCATCGAAGATGCCCCTTCACTTCAAAGGTTGATCCTTGATTCTCGTTATTCACCGTCGGAAATAACTGTCGTCTCTGCGCCTAAACTGGAGACCTTGGGTGTAATACATGATCTCTGTGCTCATTTCAAGATGGTGTTTGGCTCCACAGTTCTTCAGGTACTGTATATTATCATCTACACTTGTAATCATAAGCTGCATTTTGAATTTCTGCGCGTAAGTTCCATATCATCTTGGAGTACGCTTTTTGTACTAATATTATGTTCTATGCTCAATGAAGAGTTTGTCCATGGATAGCCTATCAATGGTGCTGGATTCTGTCAAGATCTTATATATCCATATGAATAGTTTTGATCTGAACAAGATTATTGGCTTGCTGTAATGCTTTCCATGTCTGGAGAAGTTGTATATAAAGGTGATAATTTCACGCACATTGGAAGCCCGCATATAGTGTACTAGAATTAACCGTTCAACTATTGCTCTTTCGACACTCTTTTTTTAGACCTTAACTGTTTTCAATCTTCATGTCTATTTAGGCAACAGGACGGGTAAGAAAGTTATAACCAATCGGTGGATTCGTAAGCACCGGGATTTTCTCAGTTCTCATGACATTCGATTGAAGACAATAACGCTGGAACGATATGTAACCAACCAAGCAAACACTAGATTTGTCACATTCTTCCTGCTGAATGCGAGGTTACTATTGTCCATCAGGCTTAAGTTTATCAGCAGCATGCTTTTGACGGATGGGTATGTCGAAGAGCAAAAAAAGGAGTTTCAGGTGGACAAAAGGGCTTCTGAACGTGCTGGGCTTCTATTTACAACATCTTGTGGTCATAATCCAGTAAATTTTACGACCCAGGATGTTCATTCTATGGACCTGACCGATCCATTTGATTGTGACTGCCGAAAACAGTGCTGGAGTTAGATGTTGTTGCCCTTTTCAATCTGTGTTTTGTCTAAACCTGATGAACAATTAACCCTCGTGCTTTTGTACAGTTTGTAAGCTGGAGTTAGATGTTGTTGCCCTTCTCAACTCGGCTGTGACTGTCATATTTTCTTTAAAACAAGGCAAATGGCTTGCCATTTGTTTAATTAAGAGAGAAATATTGTACCAAATCCCAACAAAGGGAAATAACATCACTCTCGCCGGCTACTTGAGCTCACTGTGCATTACAGAACCCAAGTGATTAGCCCCCACCAGCACCCACGCAAACTCATTTTGAACTAGCACACCAAATGGGCTTTAAATTTTCATAAGAAAGGCTGCATGGCCGTGACAGATTTGGATTCTGACATTTGGGACCCACGAGGAAAAAGCCTATCCAAGGTGGTGTCGACTTACTAGTCAACAAACGATTCTGCATACCAACCGTTGGATTGACATCCAACATCTGTCGTGTATCTTCTATCTCTTGTCTTCTTCCTCCAGCCGCCCAAACCAAACCACCCCATCGGTCCTGCCTGCTCCCGCCTCCCACGGCTAGTTGCACCTCCGCCGCCCTACCGTACCCTCAAACGTTCGCCAGTCCATCCCTCTATTCCCCCACACGTCCTGTTATTCTCTGGCGATGTCATCCCCAACACGCACCCGCACCCAAACCAGTCAACCCTCATACTCCCCTCCGCCTGCGACTAGACTGCCGCATCTTCCACGGCTCCTGTTCATTCCCGTCCGAGGCCTCGCCATCGTCCTCCGCCTTGGTTTGCTCGCCGTGTGTGGTGCGCCGCCGTCTGGCGTTGTCAACGTGGTCAACAACCGAGAGGAATAAGGAGATGACTGTATGTGGAGAGGATGACAGTAGGGACCTACCAGGGTCATGGCAGTACGCAAGCAAGTGCCTCGTTATTACAAGCCCTAATGGTTGGACATCTGGGTCCCACGCCATTGTCAATGTAGTCAATAAACGAGAGAATTACACAATGAGCGGCTGACACCAAGGACCCAGCAGGTCGCCCAGTTGTTATTTACTTTTTGTTTTAGGAACAAGTAGTTGTTATTTAGTACTACAAGTTTCAGAGATGGATCAGGGTAACAA
Organism: Thinopyrum elongatum; assembly: GCA_011799875.1. NCBI lineage: Eukaryota > Viridiplantae > Streptophyta > Magnoliopsida > Poales > Poaceae > Thinopyrum > Thinopyrum elongatum. The sequence continues at coordinate 398,670,180 of CM022299.1, read as the reverse complement.
CGGGGCTGTGCGGGGGCTGTGGCCCGTCTAGCCAGGGTTTTATTTTATGTTTACCACATGATGAGCCCAGTTGTGTTTTTTTCTTTCTGAAAATGGCTAGCCCAGTTCTACTTTTTTTAAAGAAATACCCAACGAAGGCCTACTTGCTTTCTCAGCCCTGCTGGGCTGCAAATCTTTCAAGACAAGAGCGATGTATTCGCTTGCCCAGGAAATGAAGTAGTAAGAAATAGGATGTAAATTTTAAAAACACAGCAAACCGGCAATTAGTTTCAAATATCTTTTTTTAAGATTTCAAGATTTCAAATTTAATTGTTTTTTTGCGGGAAAAAATAGGTTGGATTTTAAATTGATATAAAATTATTATTTTTAAATTAGTTTGAACGTGATTCAAAATTTTGGGATTAAAAACAGTTCGGACCGCACCGAAATATGAAAATTTGGTTGAATTTTTAACCGTGGCCAGAATATGGGCTGTAATGGTAACAAAAAGAATATGGGCTTCAAAAAATTCCTTAAGAATTAGCCAATGGGATGTACATTTATTATGATGTTTTCCACATATTTGAGGTTGAGTTGTGGGCCTACTGGGTTGATGTGTAGGCTTTCCTAAAAAAAGGTTGACGCGCACACAAGGCCTTGTCAACTTAGTCAACACACGAGAGCAGTGACTGTTGGATGGCCATCCAACGGCCGCCGTGCTTCTTCAATCTCTGCTCTTCCTGCTCCAGCCGCTCAAACCAGCGCTGGTGGGACTGCCTGCTCCCTCCTCCCGTGGCCGGCTGTGCTGCCGTGCAGGCCTCACCGCCCCATCCTACTCCCATCGCTGGCCTGGCCATCCCTCTACTCACCCACACCTGCTGTATTCTCCGACGGCGGCAGCCGAACCAGTAAACCCTCCTACTCCCCTTCGCGTGGGAAACAACTGCCGAGTCTTCCCTGGCTCTGTGTTGTTCCCTTCCTAGGCCTTGCCGTCGTCCACCGCCCTGGTGCTCTCGACGCGGCGTGGTCAACGTGGTCAATGAACGACATCCATCGGAAGAGGACTGTATGTGGAGAGGCTGACAGCTGGGTCCATGGCCACATGCAAGGAAGTGCCTCCTTATTACGCGCAAAATAATGATTCCTCCACCTGACAGTAGGGACCCACCAGAAGGGCCTCTGTATTTCGTGAAAAAACGTTCCTCCCACTGACAGCTCGGACCCACTAGCTATATCTTCGCACGCAAGGAAGTGCCTCCTTATTACACACAAAAAAATGAATACTCCCCCTGCTTGCTGGGACCCACCATATTTGGAGGCTAACTTGTGGGCCTACTAAGTTGACGCGGATGGAGGGCTTTGTCAACTTAGTCAATATAAACGATTCTAGCTGCAGTGACCATACGATGTCCATCCAACTGCCATCGTGCTTCTTCAACCTCTGGTCTTCTTGCTCCAGCCGCCCAAACCAGCGCCGGTCGTGCCGCCTGCTCCTGCCTCCCGTGGCCGGCTATGCTGCCGCACAGTCCTCACCGCCCCACCCTACTCCCATCGTTGGCCTAGCCATCCCTGTACTCACCCAGACCTCCTGTTATTCTTCGGCGACGGCAGCCTAACACTACAGCTGAACCAGTAAACCCTCGTACTCCCCTCCGTGTGGGAAACAACTGCCGAGTCTTCCCCGGCTCCGGGTCATTCCCTTCCTAGGCCTCGCCGTCGTCCAACGCCTTAGTGCTCTCGCCGCGGCGTGGTCAACGTGGTCAAGGAACGACTTACATCGGAAGAGGACTGTACGTGGAGAGGCTGACAGCTGGGTCCACGGCCGTAGCAAGGAAGTGCCTCCTTATTACGCGCAAAATAATGATTCCACCACCTGACAGCGGGGACCTACCGAAAGGGCCTCTGTATTTTGCGAAAAAAAATTCCTCTTGACAGCTGGGACCCACCAGCTATATCTTCGCACGCAAGGAAGTGCCTCCTTATCCTCCCTGACAGCTGGGACCCACCCGGTCGAACTGTACGTAGGGTTGTCTGTCTGGTTGCGAACGTGTACGTACATACTGGTCGATCGGTCTCTCTACAACGATGAACCGTGGCCGAGCAAGCAGCGGCACGTGTAGTAGTAGAGCCCCTGACGTAGCAGTTCAGGCAGTCCAGCCAAAACCGTGTACACGTAAGTACAGCCAGATGCTAAAAAATACGGCCACGTACGTACATACGGGTGGGGTCTCGAACGCGCACTCGCGCATACGTACGGCCAGGGCTCATGTATATGGAGAGGCAACGGACGGCAGCAACGGCGTCCTGTTCATCGGAAGCCAACCGGCTGGGTCGGAACGGAGAAACTACGTCATGTTCATCGGGAGGCAACGGAATGCGTCGTGTTCATCGAGAGCCAACCGGCTTGGATGGAACAGCCAAAACGGGGTCTGGCGTACCGCAGAACGGAGCAAACGGCCTTCTGTTCGAGTGCCTGTGGTTGAAACAGGGTGTTGTTGATCGGGAGGGGTGTGGCGTACAGCAAAACGGAGGAAACAGACTTGTGTTGGAATGCCTACGGTCGAAACGGGGTCCTGTTCATCGGGAGGGGTGTGGCGTACCGCAAAACGGGACTCAACAGGCTACTATTCATCCACCGTCTACTGCCTTGCTCCAGCCTCCATGGGCTACTGTTCATCCACCATCGACTTCCTCCAGCCTCCACGGGCTACTGTTCATCCACCGTCGACTTCCTCCAGCCTGCACCTGCTACTGTTCATCCACCATCGACTCCCTCCAGCCTCCACCAGCTACTGTTCATCCACGGGGTCATGTTCATCCAGCTTCCACATCTACTGTTCAACCAGCCCTCCACGGGGTCCTGTTCATCCACACCACCTCCTCGATCGGGGTTTTGTTCATCCAACGGCAACGGCCTATACTACCACAGGGTCCTGTTCATCCAACCCCCACCGATAACTGTTCATCCAACCCCCAACAACGGTCATTGTTCATCAAGAGGCAGTAGGTTTGATCGACTTCAGTTAGCAGCAGTAGCGAAAGAATTGCTCGGGTTCAGTTAACAGCCAAGGGATCGATCGCTCGGGTTCAGTAACATAGCTAGTGCAATCGCTCGAGTTCAGTAAGCGAACGCCTCACTCAGGTTCAGTTAGAGCCCAACGCCTCGCACACACGCGCGTACGTGTACGAGAGAAACGCGCAAACCTTCGTGCATCACTCGGCCCCGACCACCCACCGTAACCGGTAACTCCCCAAAATTTTCCTCGCCCTCGCTTCTACCACGATTTTTTCCGTCATGGACGGCCCAAAGAATGTCATGCAGGTGCGTCCCCGGCCCGCCCAGGACGAAAAGCCCATTTTCTGTCATGATTTTTTGTCATAGAAGTAGGAGCCCACCACATCTATGATGATATGTGCTTTTGTCACAATTATCATCATAGAAGTGTCATAAGCATGACAGGAAAAAAATTCGTTCGAGCCAAAATGTCACGGATGTGTCTTTTTTTGTAGTGCTAGTGGGGGGGCGAATCCAACTAGGAGGGGGAGTCCAACTCCCCCTCCCTAGGCCGGCACACCAAGGGGAAACTTTCCCCTTGGTGGCTGCCCTCTCTTCCCCCCTAAACCTATATATACTAGATGTTTTGCACCCTTTTGAACTACAAGTTTTGGGTGCCTCTTCTAGTTGATCTAGCTCTAGTTCTAGTTGGTCCTAGACTAATTAGAGCTAGCCCTAGCCACCTCTAATCCTCATAATTAGAAGCCCAGTGTGGTTCTAATCTCCTCCCTCTAATTCTCCGGCGATGATTAGCTCTGGACGGCTAAGCGCTGCCGGATCATGAAGATCGTACGCTTCCAACCAAGTAGAGAGGCCGTGCTTTCGGTCTTTGGTTAGAGGGATCGTTCGAGGGAGGTTCACGGGATCGTCATCAACGTTCGAGGGACTTCAAGCATGATCTACACCGACTCTTCTTCTTTCGCTGCACTCCAGAGTTGGTAACGATCGTTGGTCCCAACCCGTTATGCATCTTCATATTGATCTCGGTGAACGTAGGTGCGAAAAAAAATGTTTTCTACTACATTTCCCAATAGTGGCATCAGAGCTGGTTTATGAGTAGATGTAGGTTGCGATCTAGATCGCATCTGATATGTGAGGGTTGATGTTCTTGCTATGCTTCCCACGAGTGTTGCTTCGGTTCAGTTCATCGGCATAATGATGTAGTTTTGCTACAAGGTTCTGACAATCGTTCGACTCTGGCTGTCGTTGACCTGCTAACAGTTCCTTGGGCTACATCATAGTCGAGAATAGTGAACCGTCGCGTACACAAGAGGGTGCCAAAGATGGATGATCTTCTAGGGGGTCACGCGTATTGACGAAGTTTAGTGTGGGGGATGAGACTTTTAATTAAGTCTCTCTTTCACACACCCCGAAACTTAATCTAGCATAAAAAACATTGCCTTGTTGTGCTTGCGTAGGTAGCTAGTCTTAATTATTAAAACTAGTTAACTGCGTAACTAAAATTTTGCTAAAACCGATTAGAGGACGTCTAACTTGGTTTTGTAGGGTTTGCATATGATGTGGTATAGCCTTCGTCATTATAATGAGTTTATGTATGAGATGGTTATATGTTGTAATGTTTAGTGGCATGCGCGTCACGGCATGATGGCTGGAGCCACGGGATTGCCACCTTAATGTAAATATCATAGAGATAGGTTACAGGTGATGGTGGCAAAACGTACACGGAGGACCCCGACGAGGAGAAGGTGTACCAATCGCGGGACGAGGAGCTATAATTTTGTGCCACGACAGAATTTCAGATTTTGGTGTCACGACAACGTTTTCTGAAACGGTCGCCACGGCAACATTTTCTGAGATTGCTGCCACGGCAATGTTTTTGAAATAGTTGCCTCGGTAACGAAATATTTTCCGTCATGTCGCTTCAACTGGAGATTGAAGACGATCATGGAGGACTTCCGGCGCCGAGGGCTATACCATATCATGCTATTATGAATTGCCTGAGATGTTTATCCCTTTGTTGTTTGCACCCTTTGATTGCGCAGTAGTCAATTATTAGGGTGATATCTCACAGTAAATATCAAGTCAAAAGGTGCTCTTCCCAGTGTTACAACCGTCTATAACACGTAGCGTTCCGGAGTGCGACATGTACACATGAGCACAAACGGATCATGAGGTCTAAGGCAGGGATGGTCAGACCATGCATGCAGATAACACCCGGTCGTCTTGAAGTTCTGGCAGAATAGTTCTGAGCTCGGAGCACAAAGCATCGAAAGATGAACAAGAGTCATATGGAGATATGATCGGCAAAAGATTGCCCACCAGTCAAAATTCTCGTCATCATGATGCACACATCAATGACTGAGAACTAGACTTGGATCTTGAATAACTCACTATTAATTATGAGAGATATTAATTTGAGTGGGAGTGCACTACATATATATTTAAAACTAGTGCCATTAATTATGAATTATGTCTAAATGAATCTTGTGTTTATTGTTGTAGATCTATGGCTTGCAATAGTTTGAATTTGGCACCCCTGTTTGAGAAAGAAAAATTAATTGCAACTGGTGAGAACTATGAGGACTGGATCCACACTTTAAGAAAAGTTCTTAAAAGTGCTAATAAAGAATATGTCCTGGATCAACTACTTGGTGAAGTCTCGATGCTTGGAGAAAATCAGGACATCATCAATGTATACTTATCTCGCAAGAATGATTTCAGTGTTGTCAAAAGCATCATGCTATCTTGCATGGATGAAGTGTTACAGAAGCGTTATCAAAAGCTCAGTCCCATCGAGATTGTCGAGGCACTGGAAGTTCTGTTCATAAAGAATCAGATGAAGTTCATGGGATGACTGAAGCAATGGATGAGTGCAAGATAGATAAAGAGCAAGGTGATAGATTTGCAGACTATTATGATAGTATATCTGCAATGGGGGTTGAAATACCTAAAACACCTAAGAATGATTTATTGTTCTCATTGCTTTATGAAGCTATGCTCAAAAATCATGAGGCTGGAATGCAGAATCAACAAAAGTTGTTGATAAACAAAACAAACAGTTTCAAAAGGAAACGCAACACCAAAAGGAACAAGGGTGGAGCATCCTGTGAGACTATATGTTTCTACTGCAAAGAAAAAGGACACTGGAAGAGAAATTGCTTGAAGTATATTGCAGATAAGAAGAACTCCTCTTCTAGTAAAGGTATAAAAGTTATACAAGTTAATGTTATTGACATTCTACTTGCTGAAAATTCTAAGTCATGGGTATTTGATACCAGATCTATTGCTCATATTTGCAACACGATGCAGGGACTATGGAAGATTTGCAAGCTGAACAAAAATGAAGTCGTGATGCGGGTTGGGAATGGTAACGGGATTGCCGCTCAAGCCATCGGTGTCATGTCTTTAAGTTTACCTTCAAGATTTATTTTAGAACTGAATAATTGTTATTTTGTTCCAAAGTTGTGTAAGAACATTATCTTCAGATCATGTTTGATAAGTGATGGATATTCTTATAAATCAGAAAACAATGGTTGTTCGATATATTATAAGGATATGTTTTATGGATTTGCACCTATTATAGGTGGTTTATTCATAATGGATCTTGAACGTGAAAAAGATGTCTTTAACATTAATGCTAAACATCTTAAGAAGACTGATAATTCCACTTATATGTGGCACTGCCATCTTGGTCATATTGGAAAGAAACGCATGCAAAAACTTCATAAAGATGGAGTATTATCATCTTTTGATTTTGAATCATTTGAAGCATGTGAAGCTTGTCTGATGGGTAAAATGACCAAAACGCCATTCATAGGTCATCCTGAACGGGTGCAAGATTATTGGACATAATACATAGTGATGTATGTGGTCCAATGAGTATTCTGGCGCGCGGTGGATACTTATACTTCGTAACTTTTACTGATGATTTAAGTAGATATGGTTATATTTACTTAATGAAACACAAGTCTAAAACATTTGAAAAGTTCAAAGAATTTCATAATGAAGTTGAGAATCATTGTGGCAAAGAAATAAATTTCTACGATCAGATCGTGGAGGAGAATATCTAAGTCATGAGTTTAGCAAACATCTAAGTGATTGTGGAATAGTTTCACAACTTACTCCTCCCGGAACTCCACAAAGGAATGGAGTATCGGAAAGACGTAACCAAACTTTGTTAGACATGGTAAGGTCAATGATGTCTCTTACTGACCTGCCTTTATCATTCCGGGGATATGCACTTGAAACAGCAGCACATGCACTAAGCAGAGCACCTTCTAAATCTGTTGAGATGACACCATATGAGATATGGAATGGGATGAAACCCAACTTGTCACATCTCAAAGTTTGGGGTTGTGAGACTTATGTAAAACATTTACAACCAAATAAGCTCGATCCCAAAGCAGATAAATGTTACTTTGTAGGTTATCTCAAAGAAAAAATTGGGTATTCCTTCTATTTGAAATCCGAAGACAAAGTGTTTGTTGCTAGGAATGGACACTTTCTTGAGGAAAAGTTTCTCGGCAAAGAAGTAAGTAGGAGGATAGTACAGCTTGATGAGATTACTGAATCTTCAGAAGTTGAAAGGAATAAAGAAATGGAAACTATTCCAGAAATTATTCACACAACTGAACCAGAAGTTACTACATCCAATGTAGCAACACCGGTTAAAACTGTAACTGAACCGCACAGGTCAGGAAGAGTTGTCGAACCTCCTAAATGGTTTCACAATGAAATATTCATCTTAGAAGAAGATGAACCTGCGCACTACAAAGAAGCGATAGCAGCGCCCAGCTCAAAAGAATGGCATAAAGCCATGCAATCCAAAATGGAGTCCATGTACGAAAATCAAGTTTGGAACTTGGTTGATCCTCCAGAGGGTGTGAAACCCATACAGTGCAAATGGATCTTCAAAAGAAAAATAGATGATGATGGTAATCCTACTATCTATAAAGCAAGGCTAGTAGCAAAAGGGTTTTCGCAAATTGAGGGAGTTGATTATGACGAAACTTTCTCTCCAGTAGCAATGCTAAAGTCTGTGCGGAATATGATGGCAATAGCTGCATATTTCGATTATGAGATATGGCAAATGGATGTCAAAACTGCTTTCCTAAATGGGTTTATGAAAGAGGATGTATACATGTTACAACCAGAAGGTTTTGTCAATCCAAAGGATGCCGAAAAGGTATGAAAGCTTCAAAAATCTATCTATGGTTTGAAGCAAGCATCGAGGAGCTGGAATCAATGTTTTGATGAAGTAGTAAAAGAGTTTTGCTTCATTAAAAATGATGAAGAAGCTTGTCTATACAAGAAGTTTAGTGGGAGCTCTGTAGCATTCTTGATCTTATATGTGGATGACATATTATTGATTGGAAATGATACAAAGTATCTTAGCACAATAAGAGACTATTTGAAAAGTGTGTTTTCAATGAAGGATTTAGGCGAAGCTGCATATATACTAGGCATAAAGATCTATAGAGATAGATCAAGATGTCTAATTGCACTAAGCCAAAGCACATACATTGACAAGATTTTAAAGAGGTTTAAAATGGAGAATGCAAAGAAAGGTTTTCTCCCAATGTCACATGGCATGACACTTAGAAAAAATCAATGTCCGAAGACAGTTGATGAACGAGTGCGGATGAGTGGAGTTCCATATGCTTCGGAAATTGGATCCATCATGTATGCTATGATATGTACTAGACCGGATGTTTCTTATGCACTAAGTGTTAGTAGCAGATATCAAAGTGATCCGGGATTAGCTCACTGTGCAGCAGTTAAAAATATTCTTAAGTACCTCAGGAGGACAAAGGACATGCTCCTAGTCTATGGAAGAGATGAAGAACTCGTTATAAATGGTTATACCGATGCAAGCTTCATGACTGATATAGATGACTATAAATCTCAATCGGGTTATGTTTTCACGCTTAATGGTGGTGCGGTAGTTTGGAAAAGTTTCAAACAAAACACTGTTGCAGATTCTACGACAGAAGCAAAATACATTGCGGCTTCGGAAGCTTCTAAGGAGGCAGTCTGGATCAAAAAGTTTCTTGAAGAAGTTGGTGTGGTCCCCAGTGCAATGAACCCAATGGCACTCTATTGTGACAATAGTGGAGCCGTTGGTCAAGCAAAGGAACCAAGATCCCACATGAAGACTAGGCACATTGAGCGCAAGTATCACTTTATTTGACAACATGTCGAAAAGGGTTTTGTGAAGGCGCTTAAGGTTCACACGGATTTTAATGTGTCTGATCCGATGACGAAGGCTTTACCACGAGCAAAACATGAGCAACACCGGATAGCCATAGGTGTTAAAGAGACTATGTAAACTAGATTATTGACTCTAGTGCAAGTGGGAGACTGTTGGAAATATGCCCTAGAGGCAATAATATTGTATTATTATATTTTCGTTATTCATAATTAAGAGTTTATATTTCATGCTATAACTGTTATGATCCTGGAATATGCGATTCAGTGGAAAACTCATATGCACATGTGGAATGATAAACGGTCAAACAATAGGTTCCCAGTCCAGCCTCTAGGACTGGCTCAAGTGTTGTTGGTGATCATGTTTTACGGATCTTAGGATATCGTTAGGTGCAACGATAGTTCTAAAACAACATTGAGGGTATGATGTTAGAAGAACGATCATATTGAATTGACCCAATCTTGTATGTTATACTTTGTGATCATATCGTCTGAAATCATTTGTTATAACACGAAGTGTTAGCATGTGTAATTTAGTTCCTTAGACCATGAGAGTGTCTCGGTTACTTCCTACCAGATGGTGGACTTTGGTGTCGCTCAAACGTCATTTGTAACAAGGTGATCATAACGACAACTTTCAGGTTCACTGGAAAGTTTGACAAGTGAATGAACAGCTCGAGAGTGGGATTTGCTCCTATGATGATGGAGAGATATTCTTAGGGCCCTCTTGGTGTGATGGCATCCATCATCGTCTGGCCAGACACATGTGACTACGTCACGGGGATGCCGAAACACGTCAACGAGAAAGAAGAACAAAACAGGTAACGGGAGCAATAGTATAGTGGGCATAGTGATGACCCAGGAGGATACCGATGCACACTGAGTTTTGTAAAGTATCGCGAAGCAAAGGGAACATCACATGATAACCAAAGGTTCACTCGAATATCATTCGTGTAATCATAGGGATCGATATGGATGTCCACGGTTCCGCTATCGGTCATTGAACGAAGGAGTTTCGTTCATGTCTATGCTTTACCTAACCTACGGGGTCACAAGCTTAAGGTAATCACGATCTACTGAGTGTTAGTGGAATGGGAGTGATGAGAATATATTCATGAAATAGTTTCATTAATATTCAAAATAGTTTCGAGAGGTTCCGGAAGCGTTTCGGGGTCACCGGAAGGGTTTCGGTGAATATCGGGTATTACAGACTAAACATATATAGGTGGAAAATGTTTTTGGAGATGTTAAATTATATATATATAATACTATGAAAATGTTTAAAGTATTTTATATATTAAATAAATATCAACGGGCCTTAATAGGCCAAGAGGAGAAGGAAGACTTGGGCCATAAAGGCCCAAGTGAGGAGGCACCCCCCATTCCTAGTGGGCCCCCCTCCTAGGCCAGCGCACCAAGGGGAAACTTTCCCCTTGGTGGCTGCCCTATCCTCCCCCCTAAACCTATATATACTAGATGTTTTGCACCCTTTTGAACTACAAGTTTTGGGTGCCTCTTCTAGTTGATCTAGTTCTAGTTCTAGTTGGTCCTAGACTAATTAGAGCTAGCCCTAGCCACCTCTAATCCTCATAATTAGATGCTTAGTGTGGTTCTAATCTCCTCGCTCTAATTCTCCGACGATGATTAGCTCTGGACGGTGACGCGCTGCCGGATCATGAAGACCGTACGCTTGCAACCAAGTAGAGAGGCCGTGCTTTCGGTCTTCGGTTCGAGGGATCGTTCGAGGGCGGTTTGCGGGATCGTCATCAACGTTTGAGGGACTTCGAGCACGATCTACACCGACTCTTCTTCTTCCGATGCACTCCGGAGTTGGTAACGATTGTTGATCCCAACTCATTATGCATCTTTATATTGATCTTGGTGATAGTAGGTGCGAAAAAAATTGTTTTCTACTACGTTTCCCAATAGTATACACATATTTCGGTTGCTGTTGATTATGTCACTAAGTGGGTAGAAGCTATTCCAACTAGCAGTGCTGATCATAACACCTCCACTAAAATGCTTAAAGAAGTTATCTTCCTGAGATTTGGAGTCCCTAGATATTTAATGACTAATGGTGGTTCACATTTTATTCATGGTGCTTTCCGAAAATTGCTTGCTAAATATGATGTCAACCATAGAATTGCATCACCCTATGATCCTCAATCTAGTAGTCAAGTTGAACTTAGCAATAGAGAAATAAAATTAATACTACAAAAAACTGTCAATAGGTCCCGACAGAATTGGTCTAAGAAACTTGATGATGCACTTTGGGCCTATAGAACAGCTTATAAAAATCCTATGGGTATGTCTCCATACAAAATGGTTTATGGGAAAGCTTGTCACTTGCCTCTTGAGTTAGAACATAAAGCATTTTGGGCATTTAAAGAAATCAATTATGACTTCAAACTTGCCGGTGAAAAGAGGTTATTTGATATCAGCTCACTATATGAATGGAGAACCCAAGCTTATGAAAATGCCAAACTATTCAAAGAAAAAGTTAAAAGATGGCATGACAAAAGAATCAAAAAGCGGGAATTCAAAGTTGGTGAATATATTCTATTGTACAATTCTTGTTTTAGATTTTTTGCAGGAAAACTTCTTTCCAAATGGGAAGGACCATATATCATCGAAGAAGTTTATCGCTCTAGAGCTATTAAGATCAATAATGCCGAAGGCACTAATCCGAAGGTGGTCAATGGGCAAAGAATTAAGCACTATATTTCAGGTACGCCTATTAATGTTGAAACTAATATTATTCAAACCAAGACACCAGAGGAATACATAAAAGAGAGCTTCCATAACACTCTAGAACCCTGAAAAGGAAGAGGTACGTGATACAGTAAGTAAACCGACTCCAAAAATTCCGCAAAAATATTTTCTGTCAGTTTTGTAATATTAGAAAAAAAATAAGAAACAACCGGGAAGGCAACCCAGGTGCCCGCTAGGCACCAGGGCACGCCTGCCCCACCTGGCGTACCTTGGTGGGTAGTGGGCCCCTCGGGCACCTTCCCGACTCTATTTTCCTGTAGTATACTTGTTTCCCAAGATAAAAATTCTTTATATATACCCCCCGGACGATTTGACCACCGTATCATGGAGAAATCTTCTATTCTAGTTTCGTGTTGTTTTTCTGTCAGATCTATCAAGCTAGGCATCATGTCTTCCCCCTTCTCCAACAATGTGGAAGGCGATGCTCGGTTGCTACAGGAGGAGTTAAGGGGAGAGGGAATTGAGGAGGTTGCCATGGAAGAAGATGAAGGGAACTCGCTTGGAGTCCACCCTCCAGCCTCCGAGAGGGGCACACTGGCCGGCATCTCCACTCTCCCTAATCCCCATCAAGCCATGAGATCAACAAACAATCAAGAGAGCCCTGAAGTGCAAGAAGGACTCCCTCCAAGGATGCCTTTACACAGGTTACATCGAAACAATTTTCACAATTTGATTCACAACTATGGGTTCGAAAATACTCCTGGTGTGCACATGCCGTCCAATTGGGACATATCTCATCCAAGAGAAAGTGATGCAGGAACAAACTCTTGGGGACCGGAGAATAAACATATTATGGCTAAAGTGGAGAAGAACACTGAGTTTGCTTCATCGAGCCCTCCGAGAGATTCAAAGTTTGAGGGAGGCACTCATGAATATGTTGGAGGACAAGCCCACTACTTCATCACCATCATCATCAAAGAAGGAGACTTGAGTACACGGGTATGCGCACTCCCCTTGGCTTGTGCCAAGCTTGGGGGAGATGCCTCGGTATTGTATCACCATCACTTTTATTACCTTTACCTATCTTAGTTCGATCCTTAGCTTTTTCATGATTTAGTTGAATAAAAGTTTATTATGATCTATTTTCGAGTGCTAGTTTCGTGATCTATCTATCTATGTAATCGAGTGAGAGTTATATAATAAAGTTTAGTTTGAGTTTTTGCTTCTTTACTTTTATGCTTCAATCAAAATAAAGGAAATAATGAAAAAGATCATATGCTAATCTTATGGTAAGTAGTGACATCACATAACGAAAAGTATAAGTGGTAAAATTTATTGAAAGTTGACAAACATAGCATTGGTCAATAATGCAATTCATGAAAGAATTAATAAGGGAAGAGAAGATTCATATGCAAATAGACCATCTTGGACATCTTTTATGATTGTGAGCCCCCATTAAATATCTTATGCCAAATTGTTGACGTTGGACAAGGAAGGCAACGTAATGATTTATGTTTGTTCATATTCACATAGAAGTTATATTGTCATAGATCGTCCAACATGTGGTGCTTGCTCAATATCTTTGCTAGCCAAAAATTCGCACTAAGTAGAGATACTACTTGTGCATCCAAAACCCTTAAACCCAAATCCATGTTTTGAGAGTCCACTATACCTACCTATGCATTGAGTAAGATCATTCAAGTAAGTTGTCATCGGTGCATAAGGCAATAAAAAATTGCTTCTAAATGTGTTTGATCTTTTAGTGTAAAGGAAAATAAGCGTTGTATGAACTTGTGATGGCAAAGTAATAAAGGTGACAGACTGCATAATAAAGGTTGCTATCATAAGGGGCAATATAACGTGACATTCTTTTGCATTAGGAGATTGTGCATACAAAACCAAAAAGCGCATGACAACCTCTGCTTCCCTATGCGAAGGGCCTATCTTTTACTTTTAGGTATTTACTTTTTATGCAAGAGTCAAAGTGTTCTCCTCTATTCCTTTTTATTTTCTCTTTAGCAAGCATCATGTGGTGGGGAAAGATCTAGGCACATATATCTAGTTGGATATGAGTGATCATGAGTTATTATTGTTGACATCACCCTTGAGGTGAATAAGTTGGGAGTCAGAACTATAAGCCCCTATCTTTCTATGTGTCCGATTGAAACTTTTTGCTCATATATATGTTGTGAGTGTTAGCAATCATAGAAGACCAAATGATGGTTGAGTATGTGGACTTGCCAAAAGGCTTTGATACGAGACCCTTCCTGAAAGTATGATGAATTGTAAGTGCAAAGTTGACTGAGAACATAGTTTGCTAGTTTTCAAGAAGGTTTATGCTTTATACTTTGATGTTGTGATGAATTGTTACTTGCTCATAAGAAGTTTTATGATAAAGTTTAATGCTTTTATAATAATAAGCATGATGCTACTATTGTCGGCGTTCTGGGAACCAGGGTACCTAGACTTGCCTGCCTGCGGCCCGCGGCGTGGCTCCATCGACGGCCTGGTACGGCCCATCTACAAGACTGCCAAGGCAAGACCCTTGCGAGGGGCCAAGCCTCGCGAGGCGGACGACGCCAAGACCTCCCGAGGGAGTGGCCTCCCTAGGTGGCCTCCCGAGGAGCGGAGATTTCTATGCAGGTACCCAGCCTCATGAGGCTACCATGACGCAAGCCATGACGACCAAGGCAGGCAAGCGCCAGCGGGCCCAGAGAAGGCAGTTTCCTCTTTGGTGCTAAGGAGGAAAGGACAGGCGTGGGTTCCCGAGGAATCTGGCAAAGGTTTCCATTCCAGTGCAACGATACCAAGACCGCCAGCGTGGCAGGACGGATGTCATCGCCGAGCCCGCCGCTGCGCCACGACCAGAAGCTTTGTAGGCGAAGACCACCTTTCATCAGGATAAGATGTACTACTTGTCCCCTTTCAAATTGGCCACTGTGGGATCCCTTCCCGCCTACATTTTGGGGGAAGAGGACCGAGGCCACTATAAATATAGGTTAGCCACCACCGTAGAGGGGTTCGATTCATTCCCTCACCCCCGAACCTCGCGAGGTTGTTCATCCCTTGTACTAGTCCATCCTCAGCCCCTCGTGAGGCCAATCCACCACAAAGCAGGAGTAGGGTCTTACACCGCAAGGTGGCCTAAACCTGGGTAAACTGTCATGTTCATCTTCTTCCTCATTCATGTGAATCGAGCTAGGCCGTGGGGCGACGGGCTGGTAGGCTGGATAGGTTGAGTTCTTCGCACACGCCCCAGAGTTCGAACCTTTCTTGGATATGTGGAGCCCTGAATCCGACATTTGGCGTGCTAGGTAGGGGCGTGTTGAAGTTCAGCCTCTTCATCAACCGCGCTCTGCTCGTGCTTCGCGGCTCTCATGGCGGGCCTCCAGGCCTTCCACCCCAACCTGCAGCGGGTGCGGTGGCCACAGAAGTTCAGGCCGGTGCTGCCCCCACGGTAAGACGGCGCGGGGGACCCCGAGGAGTTCCTCTGTTTGTACGCGCAGGCCATCTGGGAGGCGGGCGGCGATGACAAGGTCATGGCTAACCGGCTCCCTATGGCCCTCATGGGCGCGCCGCGCTCCTGGATGCTCAGCCTGCCGGAGTCTTCGGTGGACTCCTGGGAGGAGCTGCGCGGTCTGTTCATCGCGTGTTTTGCGGCGCCAGCACCCCACGTCGTTGTGTCCATCCTCGGCGGGTCGCAGGCGCCATCCTCGGGCCGCCATGTCAAGCAACTCCTCTGTCGGCTAGGAGCTACTTAGTCGCGGCAGGGGGCTCCTCCGGGCCGCGTTGTGCCTGAGACCGCCATCACCTTCGACTCCAGGGATCACCCCAGGACCACGGTCAGCGCTGGCACGCTCCCCATGCTGTGCACACCCACCATCAGCAATGTTGCGGTCACCAGGACCCTCATCAACGATGGTGCTGGCCTCAACGTCCTCTCCGTGGAAGCCTTCGGTCTGCTTCAAGTGCCCTACGACCAGCTCACCCCCACCAGGCCCTTCTCAGGGGTGGTCGACGGCTCCACTGTCCCCCTACGACAGATCCGCCTCCCAGTCACCTTCGGCACGCGCTACAACTACCGCACCGAGCTTATTGACTTCGACATCGCCCGCATCGGCCTCCCGTACAACGCCATCCTTGGGTATCCGGCCCTTGCCAAGTTCATGGCGGCGACGCACCCCGGCTACAACGTTGTCAAGATGCCAGGAAGTAGCGGCATCATCACCGTGGCGGGGGACGCCAAGGATGCACTCCTGGCCCTCAAGCTCGCCTTCAAGGCCGCGGCAGCCACACGACCAGACGCTAAAGACACTCCAGAGATCCCGGAAGCCACGCCCGCAAAGAAGAAGCAATTGTTCTCTCAGGATCGGGCCGAGACGAAGCAGGCGCCCATCGACAACGAGGGTTCAGGCCCCACCTTCATCATAGGTGCCGGCCTCCCCCCGATAAGGAAGAGGCGCTGGTCGGCTTCCTTTGTTCGAACAAGGATGTGTTTGCATGGGAGGCGACGGACCTGGTCGGCGTCCCGCGAGATGTGATCGAACACCATTTGATGGTGTGCCCCGGTGCGCGCCCGGTAAAACAGAAGGCGCGGCGGCAAGCCCCGGAGAAGCAATCGTTCATCATCCAAGAGGTCCGCAAGCTGCAAGAGGCCGGCGTCATTCGGGAGGTGCGGCACCAGGATTGGCTGGCCAACCCAGTCATTGTCCCCAAGAAGGGTGGAAAGGAGCGCATGTGTGTCGACTTCACGAGCCTCAACAAGGCGTGCCCTCAGGACCCGTTCCCTCTTCCGCGCATTGATCAGATCGTTGACTCCACCACCGAGTGCGACTTGCTGTGCTTCCTGGACGCCTTCTCGGGCTACCACCAAATCAAGATGGTGGTGCAGGACATCGAGAAGACAGCCTTCCTTTCCCCGTGCGGGGTGTACTGCTACACCTGCATGCCCTTCGGGCTGCGGAATGCCGGCGCGACCTTCCAGCGATTGATGCTCATTGCTCTGGGCCAGAAGCTCGGGAGGAATGCCGAGGCGTACGTCGAGGACATAGTGGTCAAGTCACGGGAAGCAAGGACCCTTGTCGAAGACCTGGTAGAAATGTTCGCCAACCTGCGCAAGATAAACCCGCGGCTCAATCCGGAGAAGTGCGTGTTCGGTGTCTCGTCCGGCAAGTTGCTGGGTTTCCTGGTGTCGCGTAGAGGGATCGAGGCTAACCCAGAGAAGGTCAAGGCGATAGAAAGGATAAGCCCGCCACAGACCCTCAAGGAGATGCAGAAGCTCGCGGGCTACGTGACCTCGCTGGGGCATTTCATCTCCAAGCTTGGCGAGCGAGCCCTCCCGTTCTTCAAGCTGATGAAGAAGAAGGGCCCCTTTGAGTGGACTCCGGAGGCCGAGGTGGCCTTCCAAGACCTCAAGAGGTACCTCACGAGCCCGCCGGTGATGGTGGTGCCTCGCCCTCTTGAGCCCCTGGTGCTTTATTTGGCCGCCACGCCCCACTCGGCTAGTGCTACGCTCATGGCAGTCAGGTAGGAGCGCGCAGGTGCGGGTGCGCGGTGAAGCGCCCACCGCGTGGTCGCGCCCTCGCTGCCTCAAGGTGATGCATCTGAGGCGTCAGCTGCTTCGTCGGGCAGCAAGGCTCCCGAGGCCCCCTCGTCTCAAGCGGAGCGGGACGCTGTCGACACCTCTTCCCTCGTCGAGCACCCCGTGTACTTCGTCAGCACGGTGCTGCGTGACGCGCGTGCGCTACCCCATTCCACAGAAGCTCCTGCTCGCGCTCCTCGTTGCTTCCAGGAAACTGCGCCATTATTTCCAAGGCCACCCCATCAAGGTCATCTCCACGTACCCTCTGGAGAAGGTGCTCCGTAGCCCCAATGTCGCGGGGAGGGTTGCCGAGTGGAACATCAAGCTGTAGGCATTCCAGCTGGAGTTCAGCACCACCAGGGTCATCAAGGGCGCGACCCTCGCTAACTTTGTGGCAGAATGGACTGACGCCTCTGACCAGGGGATGGCTGAAGATCGCTCTCTCGCGCCTGGAGACGAGGCGCCCGTTGGTTGGATCATGTACTTCGACGGCGCGTTCGCGCGCCAGGGCACAGGGGCTGGGGCCATACTCATCTCGCCAACCCAGGAAAAGCTATACTACGCCGTGTAGCTCTGCTTTCAGCATGGTGAGAAGGTCTCCAACAACATCATGGAATATGAGGGCCTGATCGCTGGCCTCAGGTCCGCGGCAGCCCTGGAGGTCAAGTGTCTCACCATCAAGGGCGATTCTCAGCTCCTCGTCAACTTCTCCAGCAAGGAATACAAGCCTAAGGACAAGCACATGGAGGCATACCTAGAAGAGGTATGCAAGATTGAAAAACGATTCTTGGGCTTGGAATTGCAGCACGTCCCGCATGGCACGAACAAGGAGGCGGACGACATCACCAAGAGGGCATCCCGACGCGAGCCCCAGAAGCCTGGTGTCTTCGAGGAGCGGCTCTTTAAGCCATCGGCAGCCCCCCCCCCCCCCCCCCCGCTGCAGGCCCTGCGCTGCTTCGGGAGGACCTGCCCCTGGCCCCCTCCATAGGTGCCCCGGCCTGCGGTCCGACCTTAGGAGCCCGCCTGCTCCTGGCGCTCGAACCTCAGGAGGGGTGCTAGACCGAAGAGTTCAAGGCGTACCTGCTCCGAGGCACCCTACAGGAGAAGGAGGAAGATGTAGTACACGTGGCCCGTCAGGCCACCGCTTACTGCTTGCAGGATGGCGAGCGCTACCGAAGGTGCCCAAACGACGTCTCGCTGCGATGCATCTCCAAGGAGCAAAGGCGCGAGTTGCTGGCTGACATCCATGGCGGGGATTGCGGGCACCATTCTTCATCGCGCACCCTCGTGGGCAAGGCGTCTCGCAGCGGGTTCTACTGGCCCACGGCACTCAACGATGCCACCGAGCTGGTGCGATCATGTGAAGCCTGTCAGTTCCATGCCAAACAGATCCACCAGCCCGCTCAGGGCCTCCAGACCATCCCGCTCTCATGGCCGTTCACGGTCTGGGGGCTGGATATCCTGGGCCCGTTTCCCCGAGCAGCCGGGGGCTACCGCTACCTCTATGTCGCCATCAACAAATTCACCAAGTGGGCGGAGGTGGAGCCCGTGCGCACCATCCCAGCTGGCTCGGCTGTCAAGTTCATCAAGGGCCTCGTGAGCCGCTTCGGGGTCCCCAACCGTATCATCGCTAACAATGGCTCTCAGTTCACGAACAACCTCTTCAAAACATATTGTGCTAACCTTGGAACACAGATATGCTACGCTTCAGTGGTGCATCCATGGAGTAACGGCCAAGCCAAACATGCCAACGCGGAGGTCCTGAGGGGCCTCAAGACGAGGAGCTTCAAGAAGAAATTCGAGGCCTGCGGCAGGGGTTGGCTCGGTGAGCTTCAGTCAGTGCTGTGGTCCATCTGCACCACCGCGACTAAGCCCACCAGCGAGACCCCGTTCTTCCTCGTCTACGGGGCTGAGGCGGTCCTCCCACACGAAGTCAAACATCGCTCCCCGAGGGTCTTGGCATTTTATGAGGCATGCCAGGATGCCTCGCGGGGGACAAATCTCGTGCTCGGGGAGGAGGCCCGCCGCCAAGCCTCACTCCGTGCCGCGAGGTACCAACAGGCGCTGCGGCGGTATCACTGCCGCAACATCCGCTCCAGGACCCTCGAGGTGGGTGGCCTCGTCCTGAGGCGGGTGCTCTCCAGGGAGGGGCTTTACAAGCTCTCGCCTATGTGGGAGGGCCCGTTCAGGATTGCCCGTGTCTCCAGGCCTGGCGCCAAGCACCTGGAGACACAGGACGGGGTCCCCATCCAGAATGCCTGGAACATCCAGCACCTCCGGAAGTTCTACCCATAACAGACGAGTGCCATGCGCCTCTCAAGTCTCCGCTCGTGACACTCTCACGTAATAATGAGTGGGGCTGTACACGCCCCGGAGTCTCCTGAGTGCTGCCCCTGAGCCTCACGGGGGCTCCCACCCACGTCTTAGTGGAAGCCCCATGCTCCGCCCTGGCGGGAAGACCAGAAGACTAGTGTAGGTGCCGGACGCGGTTGTTCTTTTGCTTGCTTTCTGTAACTGGTTTGCCACTTCTTGGAATGAAATTCGAAGTTCTCGCGTCTTCATTTGAAAGGGATGGGAATTTTTCTCCTCGCAGCGTTCGCTCTTTCAAGTCTCGCTTTAGGGAGAGTGGCAGTTGCCCGTCGCTCTTCCTCGTGCGTCTCGTGCATGGGGGCTGGGCACGGTGTGGGCGCCTGGGCCTGCCTGCGAACACACCTCGCCAAAGCCTTGGTGTCCTAACCTTTGGCGTCCTAATCCTCGTGCAACACCCTTAAATGAGCCAACGGGCATGCATGCCCTCCTGAGTCCACACCTCCTGGCCTCGCCAGGCATCGCGACCCGGCATACCAGCGGCGATCGGCCCTCGCTCGAGGGCTCGCGCGGGGTGCGGCACCCTGTGAGGCACCTCCGGAGGTCTCGTATCTTCATGGCCCACTAAAGAGCGGCCTCGCGGCCGGTGGATGCTTCCCGAGGCCTGGGAACATTTGAATCCTCGGGAGGAAAACCCCCGGCAGGATCTTCCTGGAACGAGAAGCACGCAGGGGACCCAGTCTCCGGAGGAGCACGCCCTCGAGGCACAAGAGTCTACCACAAGCACACCAAGCTAAGTTATCCTGACCACGATCAACAAGAACCTGTCGATTGATAGCAACGCGAATGCTAAGATACGAGATAAAACGTTAACATAAAACGGCGCAAGCGCCATGGTCTATTACATGCCCCAGCAGGGCCTTCTACGTTTCTTGATGCAGGGAAAAGAAAAAGCAAAAGCGGCCTCGTGACCACCACGCATCCTGAGGCCTTGCTCCAGCGACGCCTGTGCTCAGTCAGAGTCCTCCTCCTGCTTCACCGGAGCACGACGATGAGGCGGCTCGTTTTCCTCCTGGGCGGGAGCGCGGCGACGCGGTGGCCTGCCACCCTCCCCGATCCGGGATCGGTGACGCTGTGGCTCGTCATAGTCATCATCGCTTGTGCTCTCCCCAGAGGAAGAGCCGTCGTTGCCGGAGGGGTCATGGCCATCGCCAAGGGCAAGCTCACCGCCGAGGATGCTACTGCCCCTCCGGCCGTCGTCGTCGGAGGGGTGGACGTCGTCGTCGTCGCTGTCGCTCTCTGGGCAGCACCCTAGATGCCTGTCATCCTCCCCGAAGATCCTGACGTAGAGGGTCATCACTCCGTCGTGCCTGAAGTGGAGGGTACATCTCCCCTACAGGCCGCGCAAGCGGGTAAACGGTTGCCACCCGCAGTTCAGGAACACGTTGCCGACGGGGGAGACCTCGACCTCCACCCATGAGGCCTTGCTGCAGTAGCCGTCAGCCTGCAGTCAGAGGCCGCCAGGCCCTTCGGCCGGCAACACACACGCGAAGAAGCGCGGAAGCTGGAACCAGGTGCCTGCTGGCCTCTACGCCCACACCACGAACTCCGAGGACGCGTTGGCCGAACGGGATCATGGGCGCAGTGGCCGGACCGCCACAGCGTGCACCGCGGCAGCTTCCGGCGCAGGAGGGAGTCTTCCCCCAGCTGCCAGAGGCGGTGACGACCTTCGAAGGGGTGCGTCCGCGTCCTCGATGAGCTACCACCGGCGTCGCGACATACTTGCGGGGACGGCCGCGGCCCCTCTTGGGTGGTGGCGAGCCTAGTCCCTCCTTTGGAGCCTTGCCTTTCTCCGCGGCGGAGAACCTCCTCACTGGTGCCATAGACGCTTTGGCGGGGTGGCGAATGACGAAGAAGAAGAAAGGGCAAGCAGCGGGAAGACGAAGATGGGCTGGGGCCTCTGCCCCCCTCCCCATTTATAGGCGAAGGAAGGCTAACCGGCGGCCTCCCACGCTCCAAGTAATGATGGCCCCGCTGCATGCACCAGGCAGTTGTCAAGTCCGAACAGTTGCCGAGGCGGCATGGGGAAGCGAAGACGCCCACGTCCTATCGAGCGCCACACGTCAGCCTGGCCTGCAGGCGATTGGGGTCTGCGGCACTTCGCTCTTGCCCCTTGGCTTCGCCTCGAAGCCAAGTCCGAGCGTGCCTTGGGCCCGGGGGCTACTGTCGGCGTTCTGGGAACTAGGGTACCTAGACTTGCCTGCCTGCGGCCCGCGGCGTGGCTCCATCGACGGCCTGGTACGGCCCATTTACAAGACCGCCAAGGCAAGACCCTCGCGAGGGGCCAAGCCTCGCGAGGCAGATGACACCAAGACCTCCCGAGGGAGTGGCCTCCCCAGGCGGCCTCCCGAGGAGCGGAGATTCCTATGTAGGTAACCAGCCTCATGAGGCTACCATGACGCAAGCCATGACGACCAAGGCAGACGGGCGCCAGCGGGCACAGAGAAGGAAGTTTCCTCTTTGGTGCTAAGGAGGCAAGGACAGGCGTGGGTTCCTGAGGAATCTGGTAAAGGTTTCCATTCCGGTGCAATGAGACCAAGACCGCCAGCGCGACAGGATGGATGTCATCGCCGAGCCTACTGCTGTGCCACGACCAGAAGCTTTGCAGGCAAAGACCACCTTTCGTCAGGATAAGATGTACTACTGTGGGATCCCTTCCCGCCTATGTTTTGGGGGAAGAGGACCGAGGCCATTATAAATATAGGTTAGCCACCACCGTAGAGGGGGTCGATTCATTCCCTCACCCCCGAACCTCGTGAGATTGTTCATCCCTTGTACTACTCCATCCTCATCCCCTCGTGAGACCAATCCACCACAAAGCAGGAGTAGGGTCTCACACCGCAAGGTGGCCCAAACCTGGGTAAACTGCCGTGTTCATCTTCTTCCTCGTTCGTGTGAATCGAGCTAGGCCATGGGGCGACGGGCTGGTAGGCTGGATAGGTTGAGTTCATCGCACACGCCCCAGAGTTCGAACGTTTCTTGGGTCTGCAGAGCCCTGAATCCGACAACTATATCCGAATTTTGTTTTTATCGACACCTCTCTCTCTAAACATGTGGACATGATTTTCGATATCGGCTTTCGCTTGAGGACAAGCGAGTTTTAAGCTTGGGGGAGTTGATACGTCCATTTTGCATCATGTTTTCCTACTGTTATTTATAGTGTTTTTATTCATTATGACACTTTGTGGAGTAATTCTAATGCCTTTTCTCTCATAATATGCAAGGTTTACACAAAGAGGGAGAATACCGACAGCTGGAATTCTGGACCTAAAAAGCCTACGTCAGAGATACCTATTGTGCACATCTCCAAATGAGCTGAAATTTTACGGAGAATTATTTTGGAATATATAATAAATATTGGAGAAAAGAAATACCAGAGGGGACCACCCAGGTGCCCACTAGGCACCAGGGTGCGCCACCCCCTCCAAGCGCGCCCTGGTGGGTAGTGGGGGCCCTGGCCCACCTCTGGTGCCCATCTTCTGGTACATAAGGTCTTTTGACCTAGAAAAAATAAAGAGAGGACTTTCGAGACGGAGCTCCTCTGTCTCGAGGCGGAACTTGGGCAGGAGCACTTTTGCCCTCCGGTGGAGCGATTCCCCCAGGGGAACTTCCCTCCCGGAGGGGGAAATCGAAGACATCGTCATCACCAACAACCCTCTCATCTTGGGGAGGCCAATCTTCATCAACATCTTCAACATCGCCATCTCATCTCAAAACCCTAGTTCATCTCTTGTGTTCAATCTTGTGTCAAAACCTCAGATTGGTACCTGTGGATGACTAGTAGTGTTGATTACATCTTGTAGTTGATGCTAGCTGTTTATTTGGTGGAAGATCGTATGTTCAGATCCATTATGATATTTATTACTCCTCTGATCATGAGCATGAATATTATTTGTGAGTATTTTCCCTTGTTCTTGAGGCCACGGGAGAAGTCATGTTGCAAGTAATCATGTGAAATTGATATTCGTTTGATATTTTGATGATATGTATGTTGTGATTCCCTTAGTGGTGTTATGTGAACATCGACTACACGACACTTCACCATCTTTGGGCCTAAGGGAATGCATTGTGGAGTAGTTATTAGATGATGGGTTGCTAGAGTGAAAGAAGCTTAAACCCTAGTTTATGCGCTATTCTGTAAGGGGCTGATTTGGATCCATACATTTAATGTTATGGTTAGATTTTATCTTTAATTCTCCTTTCGTAGTTGCGGATGCTTGCGAGGGGGGTTAATCATAAGTGGGAGGCTTGTTCAAGTAAAAACAGCACCCAAGCACGGGTCCACCCACATATCAAATTATCAAAGTAGCGAACGCGTATCAAACCAACATGATGAAAGTGACTAGATGAAATTCCTGTGTGTTCTCGAGAACATTTTGCTTATTATCTGAGACCGTTCCGGCCTATCATTTGCTTTAAAAAGGATTGGGCTACCTTGCTGCACTTATTGTTACTTGTTACTTGTTACAAATTATCTTGCTATCAAACTACCTGTTACCGACAATTTTAGTGCTTGCAGAAATTACCTTGCTGAAAACCACTTGTCATTTCCTTCTGCTCCTCATTGGGTTCGACACTCTTACTTATCGAAAGGAATACGATTGATCCCCTATACTTGTGGGTCATCACACACGGACACCAAGGTGGGCCGAAGAGGCGGCAGCTTGGACCTCCGCGGATGAGGCCGTCGGCCGATTTTGTGGACGAGGCCACGGGCGTCCCGGCGACGAAGTGATGTGGGGAGGAGGCTCACCGTGCGTTGGTGGTTCGGATGGTGAAGAAAAGAGGAGGGGAGGGGCTCGACATTGCTCCAATTTGAGCGGGTCCCGACGGTGGCCATGGCGGCCATGGGAGGTGAGGAGGGTCCTCGAGCTTAATAGAGTAGGCAGGGAGGGCTAAAGGAGAGTGGTGAGGAGGATGAGATGCTCAGGAGGCCTTGGGATGGCCTATAAATAGGCAGGCAAGCTCGCGGGGTGAGCGCGGCCACGGCAGCGCGTGTGCTGGCGAGCTGGAACTCGAGGGGGCACGCGGAGGGGAGAGGGGAGGGGTGTCAGAGGGTGTACGCTATGTGGAGGAGCTCGGGCGTGCTCGAGAAGGCTCGGGGATGGCGTGGCCGACCAGCCATGGTGGTGGGGGAGGCGGACAGAGCGCGGACGCGGCTATCGTAGCATGAGGAGGAAGAAAGAGGAGGGGAAGAGAGCTCCAGAGTGAGCGCATGGATGCCACGGAGCCATAGGACATGTTGTGGTGGAGAGAGCTCGATGAAGGGAAGGAGGCCGAGGGTCCCAATCTACAGAGCGCATCGGGTGGCATGCCAGCCGCGTGGTCACCGCGTGAACACGCGGTGCGCTCTGACCTGGAAAAAGATGTCTACCGCGTGGACCCTACTAGCTGGAGCACCACTATGGGCTTGGTTCGATCAAAGGGACTTTGTGCTGATAGGTAGCGTCAACTGTAGTTCCTGACAGCAACATGTTTGTGATGAACTGGGGAAGGTTTACTTGGGGAGGGGTGCTGAGCTTTTGCTGAGTGTGACCAATCACTAAGATGACCCTCTATGCAAATTTTCAGATCAAATGGAGGGGCCTAGGTGGCACTTGCTTTGCAAAGTACCACATTGGGCAGAAATATGAAAGTTGAAGCTGTGCTCAAATAGATGAATGCATTTGGCTCAAATTTGGTGGAGAGGGGTTATTTGGGCGTATGAAGGCACTGTAAAAAATTTATACCATTTGGATAAATATAAAGGGTACTTCCTTCACAATGCTTTCCTCTAGACAGAAACTTGGGAAAATATTTGAGAGAAATTAGATAAATTAAATGAGCTCAAATTTTATGGAGGAAGGTTATATTGGTAGTAGAATGACCTAATAAAATTTCAGAAATTATGGAGCAAGATAAAATATAGTTGCTTCACAATCTGAAAATATGACCAGAAGCAAAGATTGGATGGTGTGCTCACATGGATTGTTGGATGAGGCTCAAATTTTGTTAAGAGTGATGCTTTGCGCATACGGAGGACATGGCAAAATGTTAACTCATTTCAATAAGCCTAGCTAGTGCTTCCTTCACAAAGCTTCTCTCTGGATAGAAACTTTGGAAATTTTTTGAGGAAGATCAACTAGGCAAATGGAGCTGAATTTGGCCATGTGGCAATGATTTGGATATGAAATAGTCTTCAAAAAGTTTGAGGGCAATCAAGAAGAGATGAATAGCACTTCCTTCACAAACTGCCCTACTGTACAGAATAGGAAAATGAATATTCCTGAATTATTTTTGAACTAGGCAAGGAAGGGTTTTAACATATTTGTGGAAGATATGATCCAAAGAATTTATGAGAATTTTGTGGGAGTTTTGGGAATTACAAAAATGTAGGTTGCTTCACAACCTACGGCAAACAGGGTTATTCCTTTAATAGAAAAAGGAATATTCCCAAGAAAAAGAATTTAGGGTTGGTCTAATATGGAAATGACATGGTCTTGGGAAGTATTTGAGGGTGACAAGCCACTTGGGAGGGGAAGTAGAGATGATCTTTTCAGGTTTCAAGACCACAGAGCCACAGAAAAGGAACTCCACATAAAAATTCAAAGAAAACCAAAAGAAAAAGAAAGGGCCAAAAATCGGGATGTCGCACATACACTGCCACATGCCAAACCCTAACACTTTGGCATAGCCAAAATGGATCTCAGTCTCACCGAGATGGCCTGACCAAGTTTCTGTGATGAAGTTGCTTCATTTTGGAATCACCAAGATGTACCGATCGGAATTTCTGAAACGAGGTCTTGCCCTAGCCATCGCACTTTGGTCTCACTGAGATGTTCTGTTCGGTCTCACCAAAAATCCTAATGGTCAAGTCTTTTACACTAGTCGGTCTCACTAAGATTTTCATGTCAGTGTCATCGAGTTGGGTCAAAGACTTGTAACAGTTGGATTTTTGGTGCTGCCTATTTATACCCCTCCACCACCACTTACTCTTAGAGAGATCCATCAGAACGAACCACAACTTTCACTACTCATTTTCTGATAAGAGAACCACCTAATCATGTGTTGAGATCAAGAGATTCCAATCCAACCATTTCAACCTTGATTTCTAGCCTTTCCCAAGCTACTTTATATTCATTCCTCTCATCCACCAAAGTCGAATCTGTGATAGAGTGTTTGAGTGTTGGGGAGACTATCATTTGAAGCAGAAGAGCAAGGAGTTCATCATCAACAACACTATCTATTACCGTTTGGAGAGTGGTGTCTTTCTAGACTGGTTAGGTGTCACTTGGGAGCCTTCAAGAGATTGTGGAGTTGAATCAAGGAGTTTGTAAGGGCAAGGAGATCGCATACTTCGTGAAGATCTACCCGAGTGAGACTAGTCCTTCGTGGGCGTAGGCCATGATGGAATATACAAGATTGCTTCTTCGTGGCCCCTTTGTGGGTGGAGCCCTCCTGGACTCGCGCAACCGTTACCCTCTGTGGGTTGAAGTCTCCATCAACGTGGATGTACGATAGCACCACCAATCGGAACCACGACAAAAATCATTGTGTAGTCTTTACTTTCCGCTGCACAACTCTTAGACTTGCATGTGTAGGGTGTACTTGACTTGGTAGAATTGCTAAAACTTGCCTACAACTAAAATTGGAAAAAGGATAAGTTTTTTATTTGGTCAAGTAGTCTAATCACCCCCTCTAGACACACTTTCGATCCGGCAGGTACACCTTTCATTATGCTCTATGAACATTGGGCGGTCGATCGGCCTCCTCAAGGCATCCCTGATCCCGAAAAATGCGAACCCCATCCCTGATCCCCAAAAATGCGAACGCCCACACACTGGCGGGCCGCTCCAGTATACTGGCTTCGTGCCCCTTCTTTTGTTCAATGGTAGGAAAACCATTTCTAGTAAGGTGTGTCATGTTTTTGGCAAGTTTTCCTGTACAATTCTATGGTTTTTAGTTGGTTCTTTTATTTTTAACCTTTTTTAACATCAACAAATTTTTATGGAAAAAGTGTTTATGGTTTTAGAGAAGTAGAAGAATTAAAAAAAGGTCTTAAAATTTAAATAAAGATGACAAACTTAGAAATTACTCATGAATTTTTAAAATGATAACAGTTATAAAAAACTTGTAAAGTATTTAAAAATATTCATGAATTATTAAACTCTTCTTTGAAAATATTAATTAGTTTATGGCAGGTGTTCGTGAATCTATAAAGTATCCATGAACTTTTAAAAATATTCCCAAAATGCTCATGAATTTAAAATATTTCACCAAAAAATTATTAATAAAATTTTAAAGATGTTCACAAAATTTAAAAAACACTATTTTTCAAGAAAAGTTGATGCTTTTTTTTAAATAAAAGAATAAAAATGTAGAAGGAGAGAAAATAAAGGGGAAAAGGAGAGAACAAAAGCATGAAAAAGGGAAACATAAAGTTAAAAAAAGAAGAGTGAAAGCAGAAAAATAAGAAATAATAGGAAGAAAACCAAAAAAGGTAGGAAAACATCTGGCCGAAAACCATCTTTTCTCAGCTGTCCTATGTACCGTCCGAAAAATCGTTAGAACCGACGCTACAATTGTTAGCGCTAAGGTCCGCAATGGGTAACCTTTGGAAAGTTCACTCTATCTTTTCTGATGGTGACAAGTGGCGGATCGGAGGTTGTTCGTTTATGCTATTTTTCTTCTTAGATTCGTTTTTAAATGATTTATCTCCAACCGTGTGTTGAAATCATGAACCATTTTCACTATTGTGTTTCTCGTGTCGAGATCTTTGAAATTAGATCCATGTTGATAGGTTTTGATGAACTTTTGTCTGACGAATTTTATGCTCTAAAATTGCACTAACTCGTGCTTCAAACATTTAACAAATCGTGCTTCAAAACTATACTAAAATGTTTTTAATTTTTTGGGAGCAAAGCTATGCTTTCATGCGAGAAGTATGTCCTTCTAGCATCAAAGCCCAATTGTGTTCCACTTTTCAGAAAAAACATAATTGTGCTTCACTTTTCAACTAAGCACAATTGTGCTCATCACTCTTTTCGAAAACGCGCAGTTGTGTTATCATGTTAGAAGCACGCGAAGCACTAGTGTGCTTTCACGCACCTGCCAGTTTTTTTCTTTCAGCAAAAGAAATAAAAAACTAAAAGATAAAAAAACAAAAAAGCATCTCGATGCAAGAAGCATCCAGCACACGCCCTTCTGGCGGCGTTGGAGCGCGCCATATATGACTATGGAGTGCTCCACGCCAGAAAAAGTGAACATTGGTTTCATCTCACAAGGGGTAACCTTCCGATTAGTTGCTCCCATAGTTTTTGGAATTTTTCAAAAGATTCCTTTCGGTTATCGAGGTGGGTTCTCTGGCTTTTCTTGTTTTTAATTTATTCTTTCACTTGTACTTACATTTGTGTTTTTTTAATTCTTGACCATTTTTTCATCTATATATTTTCTCAAATTTGTGAAATTTTCAAATTCATGAATACTTTACAATGTTGTGAAATATAGCATCGCTCACCCCCCCCCCCCCCCCCCACATGAGCTTCTCGATTAGCGAGTGAACACATGTTTTTTTATATATTTTCCACCTCATTTTCTTATTTTTGCCTGTTTAATTTTAACTTAAAAAAGGGTCCATGGATATGATTTTTTGTGAAATTTAAAATGCTCAGGATTTTATAAAATGTGCATGAATTGGAAAAAGTTCAGGAATTTGGAGAATGTTCGAATTTTTTATTTTTTTGTAAATTTAGAAATCTTCAATAATTCCAAAATAATGTTCACAAATTTCAAAAAGTATTCATGAATTTGAAATTTTCACGAATTTGAAAACTTTGAATTTTTTTAAAAATGTTCATGAATTTGAATAATGATAACATACTTAGAAAATTGTTCATGTATTTGAAAAACGATCCTGAATTTGAAAAAATGTCCATGTATTTGAAATGAACAATTGCAAAATTTAATTGTTTTACACGAATTCAAAAAATGTTCAAAATTTTAAAATAAATATTTACAAATTTATAAAAATTATTGAACGAAAAAGGTGTTCACTACTCTGAAAAATACTCATATCACCAAAGAACTAGTCATGTATAGAGATTCGTGGAAGTTAGATACGTACATGCGAAACCATGAATTAGTTTCAAGATCTTATGGGTTTCAGATCTAGTCTACACCAACTCGTTTGGGACTAAATGCTTTATTGTTGTTGTTGTTTTTGAAATATTCATGAAAGTCATGGATTTCAAAAAATTGTTTTGAATGAAGAAAAGATTAAAATAGAAAATAAAGAAGGAAAAAGAAAAGAAACCTAGAAAACCCGTGGAGAAAAAATGAAAAACCAAACTTAACAAGGAAAATTTAAATGAATAACCGATTAAATAAATAGTTTTACTAAAGCACATCTAGATGTTCCATAAGTATTGCACATCTAAGTCCTATGCCATTGATCTTATGCGGAGATTCATGCGGGTATTTTCTTTTCCTTTTTATGCTTGATAAAACAGAAAAACAACAGAGAAGTAAATAAAGGAAAAAAGTAAAAGAAAACCTGACTTGGAAGCTTCCCACAACCCTGGAAGCTTTCAAAACCGTTCCTCCCAGCTAACCGCTTAATAGGCTGGCCCATTTCCGGACGCTGTGGGGCGATACATATCAGTCTAACATGGACCATTAAAGGCTGGCCCACTGCGCTGCTGTGTCGACCGCCTGCTAAGTTTCGCTCCTCTCAAAAAAAAAAAAGTTTCGCTAGAACAAAGCCCCCAAACCCTCCACCCTGCGCCGCCGCCGTCTAGCTTTAGCATCCCTCCGACGAGCAGCAGCCACCACGGAGCGACGCTTCGGCGGGAGGGTATGATTTCGCACAATTTTTCTTATTGCCAACGATCCCTTTTCCCTCCGCACTCACGAAGTGTAGTAAATTCCTTTTTTATCATAAAGGGAGAAAATTTGTCCAGCTGCAGTTGATGTTAATCCACATCTGACGAGATTAGGTTGCAAGGCCGTTGCGTCGGCCATCCTGCCGCTGGTAGAACCCATCCCGTAACCGAGCGAAACTACCCCCTTCGCTTGTAGTCATCCATGTATGTTGATATGTCCTGCTACAGGTACAGGGCGGTAGCTATGCGTATCATACGATTTCAGACTTTTAGGATATTTTCGCGAATTGTGTGAATTATTGAATTTCCCTGAGACATTTTCCAGTTTCTTGAGTTGTTTTATACTCCCTCCGTTTCTAAATATAAGCCTTTTTAGATATTCCAATACGAACTACTTACAGGGCGGAGCAAAATGAGTGAATCTACACTCTAAAATATGTCTATATACATCCGTATGTGGTCTATATTGAAGTCTTTAAAAGGTCTTATATTTAGAAACGGAGGTAGTATATGAAAATCCCTGTCAGTCCAAACGAATTCTCATGGTGGAGGGGATCGAATAGAGCGACATTCAGGCCATGTGGGGATTGTGTGGAAGGATGGTTCCCCTAGTGGGTTGTTCCCCCAACAACCAAACAAGCCCCAACGGGTCCCCATTCCCTTGACAGTGGTGGATAATGGAGCAGGGCGAGAACATTCTGTCAACTCCTCTCCGGGATGTTCATGTTGAATAAAAGTTCAGGGCCATATGTTGTGTGATGAATAGCCTGCTGTTTATTAAAAGGAGCATCATATGACAGCATATGTTACTATTTGCAGAGCAAACAAAGAGAAATGTTCTGAATTTTCGGTGGCTACGCAGTGTTTCTGTGTGGAGCTAACAGTGCACATGAACTTGCGCTATCATATGTTTCGTCGAAGAGTTTTTGGTGTAGTGCAGGGAGCTTAAGCTGTTAGACTTTTTCTTGATTTTTCTAGTGAAAATCAATACAGAAAACCTTGCTTCTAGTTAAGTACTACGTATTAGCTAAAAGTTTTTAAAAATCTTTTGTCTCAGATTGTAGGACGGGAGTCCAAGCATCTAGCAGACTGTTAGCTACAAAATGAACAAGGGGAAGATTTTCAAGTTGGCAAAGGGATTTAGAGGAAGGGCGAAAAATTGCATAAGGATAGCACGAGAGAGGGTTGAGAAAGCCTTGCAATATTCCTACAGGGACAGGCGTAACAAGAAGAGAGACATGCGGTCCCTATGGATTGAGCGCATCAATGCTGGTACACGACTGCATGGGGTATGTCTCGACCTGTTTGCTAGGAATGTCTAATAACCATAGTCTTTATTTATGAATAAAGATAGAAAAATCATCTTTTAAATGATTATCTCAAGAGAAACAGGTCGATAGAAAACCAGCAGCCTTGCATTCTGTGGTTTAAGTAACTCTTTTCTTGCATCTCACTACCAGGTGAACTATGGCAACTTCATGCATGGATTGATGAAGGAGAACATCCAACTGAACAGGAAGGTGCTCTCGGAGCTGTCAATGCATGAGCCATACAGCTTCAAGGCACTTGTTGATGTATCTCGCACTGCATTTCCGGGGAACAGGCCACCTGCCCAAAAGGAAGGTCTAGCAGCTATTCTGTGAAACAGCTTGTCCAATAAATCACTGCTGTCATGACGGTCTTCCGTTTTCCCTTCATTGCAACTGAAAGTTATTACCAGTCTACCAGTATCTTGTATCCGGGAGGTGACTCGTGTAATGTCTTTTCGCCATTCCTCGTGGTGTTCTGTTTAGCAGGAACATCTTTTCAATGCAGTATTGCTCATTTGGCCCCTTTCTGTTGGTTTTATAGAGAGAGTTCTCTCTGTTACAAGTTATCAATGTCGATTGTTAATTTTGTAGTAATATAATAGAGATTGGTGACCCTTGTGTTGTGTTCATCTATAATTGTGGCCAGTAAATACCCCTCTGCTTCTGAATGCATATTTGTAAAGTGCTTGTGTCTAGAGAGCAAAACAAAGGGAATGTTCCACGTCTCTTCATTTTTTGTCGCAGAGTTAGAGTGCATGATATCGAGAATTCTTTTGAAGTTACGGAATCTTCCGGCTCGACCCCGGTAAGTCCACTGTCCTTGTTACTCTTCATCAGTAATAGACCTATTCTGATTATTTACCCTAAAAAGGACATCCACTTCCCACACCAGCCATACATTGGTGTATAGAAGAGAACTAGCATTACATTTTAATGATCAGATGGGGTGCTCAGAATGTGAGCTCACTTGTCATGAAGTGGTGCATATTTATGCTAAAACAGATATTCTTCTCCTGAAAATGAAGGAACAAAATTCTGTTCATTCCTTTGTCCCTTTCTTTACTTTGCCAATGTTCCCAAGAGCCATCTGAGAATGGTCTCATGCATGCACATGTGATCTGGGACACATATATTGTCTATAACTTCAAATTCTGGTAAAACAGAATACTAATACTCATATATAGAAATAGGGACGCACCCGCGGAGCATAATTATTCTGTAACATGTTATATGTGCTTACCATTGCTTGATTAGGTAACAGGACCAGGTAATGCACTCAGGTACTTTCCACATATGTGGCAACTGCTCCAGCCAACGAATGCCACGGTGTGTAAAGAATGTTTTCTTGGATGGCCAATGTGTACAGAATGTTATGGGCCAGCTCTCGGTGTGTCTGGGCTCTCCTTTTCCCAATGGAATGAGAGAAAGCTTAAAGCAGAGACATTCCAGGAATTTACTTGCGCACACAGGTTTGTGGCTGATTCTCCTTTCTTTTCCTGGCCAATCGCACATCAGATCTGCTCTTCGATTTTGTCTGTACATGCTTTTCCCTCGTAAACTTTTGTCCCTACCCATGCGAGTGTGAACGCCACATGTAGATCAGAGCAGCAGAGCCATGGATGCAGCTGGTGGCCTCCTCTTGGCTGGAATGCACCAGAATTTTATCAGCCAATGTGGGAATAAAGTAGCCGTCCTCCATGATTGCATGATCGAACAGTGTAAGCATTTTCTGAAAAACTATCAAATCCACTTCTTCTTGCCCTCTTTGCAGGTTGCAGAAAGGAAGTTCTCTGGTTTCTTTTTCTTGTGTGATTCTCTGCCATTCACCTTCATAAAACATTTCATATTGTCTACATATTGCCTTTTGTGATTGAGATATACGTACTGCACGGTACAATATTTCAGTATCCAGGATATACACCCTTTGCTCCTAAATGTAAGACGTTTTGGTAGCTCAATTTAAACTGCCAAAGAGTCTTATATTTAGAAACAGAGGTAGTACATAATAGATTATGAAAATTGAGGAGTTCTCGATCTAACACGGCACTGCTTGATTTTACTGTGATTGCACTGAGCAGGTAACCAGCTTGGCTAGAATGACTAGAGTCGAGTGACATATTGTGTAACCTCCCATCCTATGCGTTCTGTATGACGGAGACAACAGTAGGTGAAGCACGCAAAAAATGAGACTCCTAGGGATCTCACAGGTACTACGTTTCCACAGGTCTAGTACAATCAGGCCGTCTAATCAGTCTCTATACCCATTGTTTCCACAGGGACACGTTATTCTACGTTTCCTTTTCTGATTAGCTAAAACGTTTCGCCTCCCGAAAGCTTAACCGTTGGACTGTTTCGGTGAAGGTACCAACCCCAAAGTTCACATCACGCATGAAAGCTTAGCCATGCAGTAGTACTAGTACTCCCTGCGTTTTTATTTAGTCCACGTATTAGCTTTGGTCAAAGTCAAGCTTTGTAAACTTTGACAAAGTTTATAAACAAAAATATTAACATATATACAATAACAATTCAATACCATTAGATTCATTATTGAATGTACTTTTACATCATATAGATTTGTTATGGTAAATGTTTATATTTTTTTCTATAAACTTGGTCAAATTTTACGAAGTTTGACTCCAGTCAAACCTAATATGCAGAGTAAATAAAAATGGAAGGAGTATTTATCTTTTGAGCTCAGTCACGCTGAAGTGATCAATTGCCAATTGGAGCAGATGGCTTGCTTGTCATCGGCTCCTTGGGTTTGGTGGCCATCTCAGGAAACTGACCGGCCAATAGGCTCATCTGATCTGACCACATCCACTAGAAGAGAGTTTGACCTTGTGCTCCTGACGCCGCGAGTTGCAACCATAATAGTTGGTGCCACCTTCCCCTGCCTCTCTAGAAGCGCAGTTCAAACGTTTAGCATGCCAGTGACACGTTCCCTGGTATTTTGAGCTGCAGCATCAGTTGCAATGTTGCTTTTCAATGCACAGTTGGTTTCTTTTGGCCTTATGCCCCCTGTGATGACAAGCTCGGACGGTATGAACTTCCTCCCATGTTTTCATCAAGAGGATACGTCTGGAAGTTCATTGGTTTAACCCTTATGGGAATCGCCGAATCGATGGCACAATGAATGCTTTTCCTGGGCCTCTATATTGCAAATTCACTACTAGAAGCAAAGACATCTTCCTCTCTTTTGGCCTTGCCCTTACATGATGATTCGCCGTCTCCATCACCGAGGAAACTATGAGTTCACTTAACATTCGAAGGTTAGTCTAACCTAGTGTTCCATCTAAAAGAAAAGGTTAGTCTAGTGTTAGGTGAATAGGTGGGCCGGTGGCTATCTCTGAAAGGACGAGAGATCTCCTTTAGAGGCACTGCTGTAGCATTTCAATTGTCTCACTTCGATCAGGGTGGTTGATCTCCCTCACGTTGTTCGGCTACGATCACGTCACTGATCTTGTGGGTTGGACACGCAGGGCAGCCTTGGACTTTGTATCTACCATAGACCCAGGTAGTATATGGAACAGGTTTCTCGGTCACGTTTTGTCCAAAAATTATCTGCTAGTCCTTTTTTCTGTTCCTTTAGACTTTAGAGTTGGTAGTTCTTGGAAAGGTGAAGGACAAAAAGGGGCAGGTGCCTTCCTCGTGCTGTTTTAAATTAAAATTTGCTTTAGACAAAGGAAAATCTTGATATGATGGAGAGGGTGAAAATGTGACATGCAAAAAAATAAATCATTTTACTTAGCAAAGAAATAATAGAGGATGTATTTCTATGCAACATTAATATGGTTAGACTG
Organism: Thinopyrum elongatum; assembly: GCA_011799875.1. Classification (NCBI taxonomy): domain Eukaryota; kingdom Viridiplantae; phylum Streptophyta; class Magnoliopsida; order Poales; family Poaceae; genus Thinopyrum; species Thinopyrum elongatum. The sequence goes on along the minus strand of CM022299.1, from coordinate 398,634,349 downwards.
GCTGTCAAGGAAATTAAACTTTTTTTTGTTCGAAAAAATGATGCTTAATGTGCAAGTATAAGTCTTTTTCTTCTTCTTTCTTTTTGTGGAGAGGAATGAGGAATCAGCAGATAAATCTAGGTGCCTTCTGAAGCAATTATACTCTTTGGAGAATCAGCAATACCTTTTTAATCCATTTCCTCGTCTTTTCAAGTTTCAGCTGTGTCTTGCCTTTTCTGTTCTTGGCCGTTTGTTCATATGATACGAAGTGTTCATCTGCGCCGTGTTCCCTAGCTTGTGATTGCCGTATACTACCTCCGTCCTGGTTTATTGGTCCTTTTTGTATTTTGTGCCAAATTTTGACCTTAAATTTAACTAACTAAATGTTAATGCACGTCATAGAAAATAATATAACTAAAAAGTATGTTCAAATACGAATCGAATGATATAATTTTTTATGACATGCATTAATATTTTGTTAGTTAAATCTCTAGTCAAAATTTGGCACAAAATACAAAGGGGAATTATAAGCCAGAACGGAGGTAGTAGTATTACAAATATTAAAAATCATGGGCCATGCCAGACCTTTTTGTCTCTGATGGCTCGGAACTTATTCAAGGGGGCATCATCATGCTCACAGATCGATCATAACAACTTTCTCAAGAATTCATGTTGGATTTCAAGTCATGACGACCTAATCACGGCCTTGACGTTGTAATTGATTTCCAAAATAAGTATCCCGCTTTATTCATGGTCTCCCTACTTTGCATTGCAAAGTCGGATGGGGGAACACGCACGATCGACACCCTAGTCAATTGCTGTTTTTGCTTTATGCATACATATATCCGTTTTTCCGCTTTGCTGATGGCCGACTACTCGATTATTCCTCGCCCACCCCTTCGCTTGCTTTGGACACGTCGGTACTTTCTGTTGCATACCTCAGCTGGCTGGAACGCATATAGAGAAGAGCACTCCCACAACACGTGTACATTACTTTTTTTTTTGAGGAAAAAACTTTCGACGTATTTATCAAACATCATGATAGCGCAAAGAACACCAGAAATTACAGCACAACGTGTACTAATGAGACTTCCCCGATTTCTACAGTACAATAAGCCTTCGAAGCCGAAACTTGGCTTTCAAGACACTATATCCCTAGACCCTAGCCATTAAGTCAACTAGCTGAGTCCAGATCGATCGCTCGTCGGCCCGGCGCTATGATGCTGTCGCCACTAACGCCGGTACACTCCGACCTTCCGAGGTCCAGAGCGCACATATTCTCGAATTGACCGACGTGCTACGAGACTGTACGACGAGCTCCTCCTGCATGCCGCCTTGCGTCCAACTAAAAAGCCCGTGGAAACGCCACTTTGGTCACGTACATTCCCCGGGTCATCGTGGACGCCGGGGGAGGTGATCACGTGGTACATCTTTCGGTGCCACGAAAAGCACCCGCCGCGCGTGACCCGTCCCTCCCGCTCCCGGTGTCCCTCTCGGCGATCACACAAGGTGCACGTCGGGGTCGAGTCGGCTCGCCGGTGCTGGTCGCCAGTGCGTGCGTACGTACGCGCGGGCGGACGCCGGTCGCCGAGCACCCGACGCAAAGCCCGACCGAGCACGGGCCGCCGACGTCGCTCGTACGTACAGTACGGGCGTGCCACCTACGCGTGCGTGCGTCTGTTCGTCTACCAACCTCACCACCTCCTCCGGCTTTGGTCCCTTGTATAACTTGCATTGTTCCGCTTGGCCGGAATGACGAATGTGTGATATGATATGATTATGATACGATGGCTTCGTCCTTTCCTGTCTGGTCTGCCGCGCGCGCGTCTGGATTTTTCTCCTCTGGTGCTCGCTTCTGAGGATTGGATTAGGTCGGCACCTGGAGCTCCTTTGCCTTTTTTTTCCTCCCTCTGGGATGGGAATCCGTTCGGATTTTGCGCCAGGTGTTCGGGTCAACCTATCTTCTGATGATTCCTTTCGATTTTAGAGCAAGTTGCCCGATGGAGTGGAACTTTGACTTGATCGAGCCGGCGGTTTAGGGTGCAACTGGCCGCTGGTTTGAGCAAGCACTATTTTATTGATGAGATCCGCGATCGGCCATCCACGCTGGTTGGATTAGTTCGTTCCAGCTGATGTAAGGTCGCGAAATTCCGGAGCGCAAGCATATGGAGTATGTTTAGCTCATCGGATCAAGTGCTGCTTGTTGGCGAATAGCGACACTAATCTTCATGGTGTATTAGTTGAGAAGAGCGTAATATATACTATCTCCGTCCTGGTTTTTTGGTTCTCTTAGTATTTTGTGTCGAATTTTGACAATGAATTTAATTAATAAAATGTTAATGCATGTCATAAAAAATAGTAGCATTGAAAACCATGTTCAAATACGAATCCAACGATATAATTTTTATGACATGCATTAAGATTTTGTTAGTTAAGTCTATGATCAAATTCTGGCACAAAATATGAAGAGGGGCAATAAACCAGGACGGAGGTATTATATGCTAAGAAACCTTTAGCTGATATCCTTTAGTCACTTTTCCTTCTTTTTTTCAACAAATTCGTGAACCGAAAGGACTTCATAACAGAACATGAAAGCATCTCCATTTAAAAAAAGAACATGAAAGCACCTATATGGGTACAAATATTCTTTTTTGCAAATAATTATCATGTACATTTTTCTTTTGCGAATAGCTATATGATTACATGTTTATTTGCCTTTAAATAACTATCTTATCAACTAGCAATATCATTATTTATAGAGATGTGTGAGCAGTCAATATGTTATATTTTGAATTCAAATAGGGAGAGAACGTGTCCTCTCTGGTTCCCTTGGCGTGAATGATCGTCCGCTCTAAGAGGCTCATTCGAGCGAACATTTCCAGCGAAAGAATTGCCATGCTATAAAGAGAGATTTGACATGCTATAACAGAAAGATTTGTCATGCTGAGAAGAAATAATTGACATGCTATATCAGAAATAATTGTCATGTGTTTAAGGGATTTGGCCTGCTGCAACAGAGAAAATTACCATGTGTTTCGGAAATTTGCCATCCTGCTATGGAGAGAATTGCCCGGGTTCCATACAAGGCTCACGATTAATGGTCTGTTAAGGCAAAGAGGTGTGGGACATACCTATGTTCATGGAGATATTCTTATTGGCCGCTTGGAGCATTTGGAAAGAAAGAAACAATAAGAATTTCAAAGGGATCCCCATTCCATAGATTCTTGGTTTCACAGGTTCAAGGAAGAATTTTCCTCCTTGCCTATAGAGTAGGAGAGGCCCAACAACCTTTTTATCTCTTCTTTTGTAGCATTTCTCCCTAAGACATCTCCTCCTCTTCCACCTCTAACCACAAAGTGGGCTGGAACGTAAATACTCCATGTACAAATACCTTACGAATTAATAAATATTTTATCACTATACAAGAATTAAATACTATAATAAGGACAAATTGTTTCCTACCACCCAATAATAGTTATCCTCATGTGTGTTTTGTATGTGTATGTAGTATCTCTCAAAACCGAGAGTATATATGCGTAGTATGTAGTATATAAAAATGTTTTGGTAGTGTTAATACCATTTTTAGGGAGGATACTATTTTTTAGTATGTTGCTTTATATGTACAAGTATGAAGGTATTTTGAAAATATATAAAAACTATGGACTCACATGTAATTTTTCATGTAGCTAGCTTTGAAATATCTTAGATATAGTATATGAACATACTTAGAATGATGAAGTAATATATATCGAACCACATGGTAATATATAAGACATGAGGGTAACTACCATCGGATAGTAGGATGTATTTTTCCATATAATAAATTAAATGTATTTAAATCTCAGCGTATTATTAATCAAAATATTCATGTTTCACACGGTCTAATATTACAGAAATACTCCTATATTGTAAGCAATTTCCGCAGCAACGTGGGATATCCTCTAGTTTTTCGTTTGATGGTTAATTGCTTACATGATCTCCATATATACGACTGGTTGGTAGGTGAAACGACACGTCGAATACGATGCAATTTCTTTCAGAAAAAGATACAAGCCCATCAGAGCATTGGTACCGTGTATGTTTCGGGCGCCCCTCTTATATAATATCTTACGTTCGAATTACACGTAAGAACATCGATCGCCCAACACCAACCACCTTACATCATCAACGTTAGGAAAGATCACAACAACAATTTTTTTTTCTATGATAATCGCAACAACAGTTGACTCCGCTACAAGGACAGAATCATCTTGTTAATACGGAGAAGCCCAAACTAGACCCCTAACACACGCGCGTACTGCCTTCCACGCTTCCTCCACTGTTGTTTACGAGCGTCAACAGAATGCACGGCAAAATTCACCTCTCATTGAAGCTAGAAAACTGTGGTCTTGCATTCTTGGATTCTTGTATCTTAATAGAGCTGACGCAGCGCCCGCGTTTCCCTCAAAGACAATGGCCCTGTTTGTTTCAGCTTTGGAAGCAGTTTTTTGACCGGAAAAAGCTGAAACTGAAACAAACAGTTATTTTAGAACAGTTGTGGAACCACAACCCAAAACTGTTTCGCGCTATTTTCAGTGTAACAGCCCAAAGCACGTCTCGGGGTACTTCACAGCCAAAGCTGTTTCCCTAGTCCCTCTGCTTTTGGCGTTTGGTCGTAATTATGTCATAAATGTCGCCGCAGGCATAACCTATCTCTCCCTTCGCCCCTCCCCCTGAAACATAGCGTTTTCACCAGCCCACAGTCGTTTCCACAGCTACGTTGCCAAACAGCTAACCTTCACTGCAGCTGTTTTATCAGCACAGCAGTTTTGCCAGCACAACAAGTTCACAGCTGAATCTGTCGAAACTGAAGCCCAGACAAACACAGCCAGCACTACCCATTGAAGTCAGAAGAGCGAGAGGTGTATCAATTTCTTCTTCTACTATTTCAAAAAGAAGAGCTCGGCAAGTCCGTGGAGTGTGGACTGTCTGTTGAGTATATGTGTTGTGCATATTTATGTATTGGGCCCACCTCCTAGTTACCTGTATAGTTGAGGTCGTGGCCCACCGTTGTACTTCATATATACATGCGTTTGCACCTGAGTAATACATCGTGCAATTCCCACATCATACATGGTATCAGTTTCCTAGGTTCAACCCTAGCTTCCGCCACCGCCGTCGCGCACCCCTCCCCGCACCGCCGCCCCAGTCGCCGCCGCCGTGCCCCTCTCGTTGCGCCGCCGCCGCCTTCCCCTCACCCGCCGCCGCGCCACCCCTCCCCTACCACCGCTGCTCCTCCCGATCGCCCCAGCCGCCCGACCCCTGCTGCCGCGATCTTGCAGCCGCCGCCCGTACCCGCGCGCCGCCGCCCACACCTCCTGTCGCCACCGCCTTCCCGCAGCCGCGACCCCCTCCCCTCCACCCGAAGCCGCCGCCGCTGCCCCTCACAGCCGTCGCCGCTCCCCCACCTAACCCTAACCCTAACCCTAGCCGCACCCTAGCCGCACCACCCTCGCCGCCATGTCGTCTGTCACTTCGTCCGCTTCCACCAACTCCAACCCGTTCGCCGACGCCAACCCTCCCGACGTCAACGACATCCACAGCCTCAACATCTACGAGCGGGTTCCGGTTCGTCTCTCCCAGACGGACTCCTCCTACTACGCGTCGAAGACGTACTTCTCCCTCGTGTTGCGGGAGTACCACCTCGTCGATCATGTGGACGGCTCCGTCGACTCCAGCCTCGTCCTCGACTTCCATGACTGGTCCACCATCGACACCACGATCATTCGGTGGTTCTTCCTTACCATCTCGCCGGACCTGTTTCAGACGGTCGTGCAGGACGGTGATGACGCCCACGCCGTGTGGACCAAGCTGAACGGGCTCTTCACCGACAATCGTCTTCAACGTCGTGTTTTTTTGCAGCAAGAGTTCTTTGGGTGCCACCAGGACAACTCCTCCATCGACGATTATTGTCGCCGCCTCAAGACTCTCGCTGACGAGCTCCGCGATATTGGCGCGAAAATCGATGATGACCTCCTCCTCAGCACGCTCACCGCCGGGCTCAACGAGGACTTTGGCAACGCAGCGGCGAATCTCTCCCTCATCCCCGAGCCCTCCTTCGCCAAGTTCGTTGCATATCTCCGGCTGGAGGAGCGGCGGATGAAGCAGGTGAAGGCACGGGCCATCCACACTGCCCTCGCCGCCGGCACCACCCACGGCGGGCCCCCGCTGTGTAGGGGAACGCAGCAGAAAACAAAAAATTTCCGACCTACGCACCAGCCCAGGACCACTATGGAGACTGCATACAAGGTTTGATCATTTTCGTTACCGACTCGTAGCGCAGCGGAAGTAGAGTCGATGACGATCGTTGGTGCAGATCCCCGCAGCTAGGATTTACAACCTCCCAACCGCGAGGATGTATACCCTCATCTTCCCTTCGGACAGCCCTCCGGGAGGCGGTCGAACAGTCCCCCGGACGGTGTCGCGGACAGCCCTTCGGGAGGACCTTCGAAACTCGAGCGGTCACTCGGACAGCCCTTCGGGAGGACTCACAGAACTCGGACCGTCACTTGGACAGCCCTTCGGGAGGCACTCTCGAACAGCCCCTCGGGCACTAAGATCGAAACTACGACCTCTCTACGGGGTTGCACACGTACGGTGTCATCTATCCGGCAGGGCTTCGCCGTCCAGAACTAGTCCCTGCCGGAACCCAGACAGCCTTTCGGCTCTACGAAACTCTTTTCGTGGGAGGGAGAGAGAAGCCAAATAACATCTTGGCATGTGTATGAGAGCAAGGGATGGGGAGAATGGCAGCCCCTTCTCCTCCTTTTATAGGCCAAGGCAAGGGGTGGGGTGGGATGTTGAAATACCAAAATACCCAAGCTTCATGTCACACATGAAAGGGCATAATGGTAACACAAGGGGGGCACCAAGGGGACACCACCATGGCAGCCCTTGGGCCGGCCCACACCTTGTCTCCCCATGGGGGGGGGGGGCCCCCAACAAGCCACCAACATGTCTCCATGAAACATGCATGCTCCCTAGACAAAAAGCCACCAAACATGCAACCCCCGATTCGTGGGATCTTGTCCCCTCGCGCTGAGACAAGATGTTTTCCGCGAAACTTTTTCTGAAAAATTCCAGAAGGTCCCAGAACATTTCCGGCACCCTCTAAAATTATTCTGGGCATGATCCGAAACATTTTCGGTGCGGTGGTTTTCATTAGCGGAAAGCATTAACAGCGGTTACGGCAGTTTCGGAACATTTCCGGTTTTTCTCTCCGAAAATTCCCAGAAGTTCCCAGACCAATTCTGGCATCCTCTGAAAATTTCCAGGCGGTGCCGAAACCCTTTTTGACCAAATAATATATTCCGAAACAACTTTTTGGTTTTACCGAAACTCTTTCGGTGTTCTCTCTCTCGGAACTCTTCCGTTGTGTCCGAAACATTTTCGGTGACTTTCTCTCAGACTCCCTGTCTAGCGTTCAACAGATAGATGACCCTTAAGCGTGTGACCCTATAGGTTCGGTGAAGTATAGACATGACATGGAACCCCTTCCGATCAATGATCAACATCGGAGCCGTGGACACCCATATTGACCCCTATACCCACACGAATGAATATTCGAGTGAACCTCCAGTTGCCGTGTGCTATTCCTGTTGCTTCGCGATATGTTACAAATACCCGAGGTGAGACATGTTGGCATTCCCGTGGATCAACAACTTGTCCACTATGCTAGTTACCTCGTTACCGGTATTGTTCTCTTTTCTCGTTACCGTGTTCCGGCATCCCCGTGATCAAATCACAAAGTGTCTGGCCAGACGATGATGGATACCATAACACCGAGAGGGCCCAGAGATATCTCTCCATCGTCGGAGGAGCAAATCCCAATCTCGAGCTATCAAGTTACTTGACACACTTTTCCATGAACCCGTAAGCCGCCGTAATAGCCACCCATTTACGGATGACGTTTAACAAACCCCAAAGTTCATGAAGCAAGCATGAAGAAACTCGATACTCTCATGGTCTAAGGAATCATGCAAACGTTAACCATCTCTGTGTTATTAACCATTAACTTGTGACGAATGTAACTCATAGCATAACATCAATTCAGGTCGATTCAACACAAATGTTCTTCTAACATTGTGCCCTCAAAGTTGCTGGCATAGACATGCCCATGATCAGGAAAACAGAACCATCATGCAACACTTGAGCTAGTCTTAGAGGCCAGACTAGGAATACATTTTATCATTTATTATTCCACACGTGCATATGAGTCTTCCTCCGAGCCTCGTTTTATTTGTAGACTCGAGAACCATAGCAGTTATAGCATGGAACATAAACCTAATTATGAACAGGGAGATAATCAATAACATTTATTATTATCTCTAGGGCATATCTCCTACAGACTCCCACTTGCACTAGAGTCAATAATCTAGTCAATGCTAATGCACTTTACACCTATGGCACACTGGTGTAAATATGCTTCGCTTGTGGTATAGCCTGAATGTCCAACGGATCTGACGACTTCAGCTCCGTGTGTATCTTTGCATATCCTCGCGTTTTCACGCTTTCACAAAATTCATATTTTGTGTGGACTTGGCTTGGTATGTATGCGAATCACAGGCCGAACCTGGATTCCTCAGACTGAGTTATGGAGCAACTACTTGCAGTAGTGTCCCATTGACAAAAGCCATCTTGGAACCATACTAAGTTCATGAATGAACTATATGATTCAACATCTTCTTTGTCACTTTAAAGGCGGCAACATACTTCGCCTCTGTTATAGAATTCGCCACAGTAACTTGTTTGGAACATTTTCCAACTAACTGTGCCACCACATTGTGTGTTACACAAAACCCTTAATTTAAATTGAAAATCGCTTGGAGCATGGATGAAGACTGTATCGATGTAACCTTTTACAACGAACTCTTCATGATCTCCGCTTGCGAGAAAACATGTCATCAGTGCTACTATAGTACTCAATGACCCTTTGTCCCATGATCAGTACTTTTGATCACCTTGGTATCCATACTCGCAACACCTTGGGAGTATTGGACATATCTAGTTGTTTTACATACCATGGAATACATGATTAATCCAAACATGAAGGTGTGTGGAATCTCCATCATGTATTTTACTCATCAGTGTTTTGAGACACCGAGTCTTGTAAAAACTCTTTCCATGTGACTTTGGCAAGAATCACTCCTTGGTGTTTTAAATGCTAAAAGGTTTTAGTACCTTGTCAATATGTATTCATTTCTTAGCCCCATTAGGTAAATCTATCTCCATAGATCATCATGCCTAATATTGAGGCTATTTAGCCTAAGCACTTCATCAAAAAACTATTTTCAAACGAAGTCCTAATTCGTGTCAAGAAATTTATTTCCAATTACCAATGTGTCAAGCACACAAGGTTTTTAGAAATATTATTATGCTCCCACTTACTTTCTTGAATTACAAGCATCTTCGTTACCCATTGATGAAGTCAAACCCCTTTGACCATTTCATCAAAACACGAAGATTCCGACTCCATTTTGCTCTCTTCTGTCCATCGCTGGAACTCTGAAGTTTGCATACCTACTAGCATCCTCTGGATCGACAAATTACTTTGGACTGTATCACATACAAGTCCTAGGTTTTATTTCCATCAGATGGAAATCCTTTTGTCATCCATGTTTCATATCTTATGATTGAAATATGTATTAATTGCTAGTTCAACCCGAACCGACTTTAAGCATCGCTACGGTGAGACAATCTCATCGTAGTCAACTCTTTGAACTTGTTATTGCAACAAGTCGAGCTTTATGGATAAAACATTTTTATCCGTATCAGTTTTAAGTTCCATAAATATTCGTTAGACTCTAAGTCTTCCGAAAGGTGTATCAAGGTTTTAATCTTGAATCACTTATGTGGAAACTAACTCAGGTTGCATTGGCATTTAGCCAATCCCGGAGTCAGGGCCCATCAACGCTTCCTTGTGTATCGTAGGTATATTGTTGTCTAACAACAATATCTCGTTTGCGCACCTGAGAGGTTTGCACGAGCCTTGCCTACGTGGTTCAGCTGCAAGTTCGACCGAAGTCCATACATTTTATTGTAGACACTTTCGTATCAGTCGCAGTAGGAAACTCTGGAATTACTTCCAAGGTCTCTTTCTTTTGACCTGATGACGGAGATACTGGTTATCTCGTCGAGTTGCATTATTCTCCCACTCACCTTTTTGAAAGAACCATTTTCTTCAAAAAGCATACCGTTCTTTGTGGCAAACCTATTTGCCTCGGTATAGTGAGGGAGGAATACCCAATGACTTGGGATAACCTACAAAGTAGCACTTGTCTGATTTGGAATAGGTTTGTAACCTTTTACACAAGCCCCATATTCCAAATGTTAAGAAAAGATATAACATGGTTGGGCGTACCATACCATGGTGTCATTTCAACAGACCTGATGGAGCTCTTTTCAGTGTAAAAGCCGCAGTCTCTAAAGCATCACTTTAAAAAGGGACAATGGCAAATTTATTTATGTCATCTTTGATCTTACCATGTCATAAATGGTTCGATTACATCTTCACGGACTTTCCACTCATAGTGGTGTTCCGGGAGGTGTAAGTTATGAAACTCTTTTCACAACTCATCAGACATTCGCTAAACTTGTAACTCAAATATTTCTTTCTGCAATCGAATTGTAGAAACATAATTTTCTTGTTACAATAACTTCTACTTCATATTTGAAAACCTTTCGAATGATTTCAAAAGATCCAGACTTACGTCTCATCAAGTAAATATCCATATATCTACTTGAGACATTTCTGAAGATAGATAAATCCACTACTTGCAACCTTTATTGAACTACACACATCAAAATGTATGATCACCAATAAGTTTGTTGCTCGTTCCTTATGGCCTGTGAACGGTATTTCAGTCACTTCACTTTCGGAGGAAAGTTGCAAGTGTCAGATGATTCAAAATCAAACGACTTCAAAATCCATCATAATGGAATTTTCCATGCGGGCTTCTCCAATGTGACCAAATGTAGTGCCACACTTGTGTGGTATTCTTTTAGTCTTACGACATTTAGCGTCAGTGTTATGGATGTATCATATTACCATCAATATTCATAACATACGTCCCATCTAGGATGGAAGCATGGCCCTTCATGTTATTCATAATACTGAACAACAATTGTTCTTTTATGAACAACTCTTTTGCAACAAACATTATGCAATGGGCTAGAGTGTTTAAAACTCTAAAATGAATTTATGAAAGTAAATCCAGAGGTAATATATTATTATCATTATTCATAACATACATCTCATTCTCAATGAAAGTATGGCCCTTATGTTATTCATAACATCGAACATCAAAAGTTCTCTTATGAACAACCTTCTTGCAAGATACCTTATGCAATGGGCTAGAGTTTGTGAAACTCTAAATGAATTATGAAAATAAATACAGACGGTAATACACCGATGGAAGGTATAGTAACATTTACTATGTTCCCTGTGTATACCTAAAACTCATTTCTGGCTGGTCTTTCAGGCCATAGTAGTTCTTACATCGAGTTGCAACAGAATGCAATCGAGCGGGTATCTTTGTGATTAACTCACAATACCCAAAAATTAGTGATTAACATGTTTAACCATAATTCCGAAGAACTATATCTTTGACCAGCCTTCTATACATCAAAAACTTGTATGACATTCATACATGAGCTGGATATTCCAGTCTTCTTTCCTTTTTGCCATTATACTTCTAACAGTTTAACTTTTAGTATTTCTCCTACTCTCAGAAGAAGCACCGAACTTAAGAGTGGTGTTAGCCCCGGACTTCCTAGGTGTGTAAGTCACACTAACATCCTTCGGACACTTCCTTTCTCTTTAAGTTGTTGTTTTATTCACCTTTCATCATATGACAGGCGTTCTTCTGGATCCCTCTCTTATCAGTCTAATGCATAGTAAACTCCTTTACTAATAGTTTGCAAACAAACATTGCTTTGGATATCTCATATCTTTTAGCCTTTGTCTGTCTCTGAAAATGATTTTCAGATTCCATGAATATCACATAACTATCCAAACTTTCGAAGTTTGGGTCTCATGGAAGTAAACATATTGCACTTGACTGAAACGGAATTCTAGCTTTTGGATCGAAGGATGAGAGTCACATGATCCATAGCATAAGCGAGAGAATACCAAAGTATGCGATAGGACAAAGTCCTTCTCGGCACTCTTGAGGACAATCCTCACATTACGTTACCAACCGTAAAGTTTTAACTAGATATTTAACAGCTATTCAATTTTAACAGGGAAGGTGGAAATGCGAGCCATTATTCTACAACTATTATGCAAAATACACTTAGACAGTGTTCAAAATTAATTGCACTGAGAATTTAAACAAGTTAATTCATCAGTGCGCTCCCACTCAAATCAATATCTCTCATAATTGATTGTGAGTGATTCAAGATCCGCATTTCAATTCGACGCCATTGACGGGTTCATCACTGATGACGTGAATTTCAATCGGTAGGCCAACTTGCCAATCACATCTCTATGTGACTCTTGTCCATCTTTCGATGCGTGTGTTCCGAGCTCAGGACTGTCCTGCCTGAACGTCAAGACAACCAAGTGATCACGCAGTGAGGTCTGACCTTCACCCGCCTTACACCTCTCTAATCGTTCGTGCTCATGTGTACATGGCGCACCCCGAAAAGATACGTGTTGTAGACGGTGCTACACTTGGGAGAACACTAACTACTTGATAATTTTGTGAGAGATCACCCTAATAAAAGCGACTACCGCGCAATCAAGAAGGGTGCATCATAAGGGATAAACATCTCAGGCAATTCATAATTAGCATGATATGGTATAGCCCTTTTTGACGGAGAAGTCTTGTATTTCTTCGTCTTCAGCATTCGCGTCGGTGTTCACCTTCGCGAAGATTGCCACCACCTTGTCGATGCACCAGATAATATTGCTATCTCTATAGCTAATAAAATAATGCATTACACCAAGGTTGACTCGCAGGTCATTTAAAGTGCAATCATATGGCTCCAGCCATCATGCCAAATCATGACACGCAGGTCATGTTAATCAATTTACATCATATAGTCATCTCATACATAATCAAATTATTATGAGCACTGCTATACCACATCACATGCACATGCAAACCCTCCTGCAAAACCAAGTTAGACGCCTCTAATCGGTTCATGCAAGAACTTGTTTTACGTGGCTTCTAAGGTTTCGAAACAAACCGAAGCTACCAACGTCCATCATCAAGTATGATAATCCAAGTCGCTAGATTAACTTTCCAGGGTGTATGAAAACCGAGATAAAAAAATCTCGATCCCCATACTGAACTTCGTCATACGCATGACCCCCGTGCAGATCATATCTGCATTGCCCTTTCATCTGCGAAACATCCATCTTTCTTTGACTAAAGTGGAACCCAAAGAACTGTTAGCACTTCGTTGATCTGTCAATCAGCATACTCAGGAGCAGCATGAAAGGATCGCGGATTGCCAGAACTTTGTGAGATTCCACAATGCTGTCAAGATCAGGACTACGCAAATTCAAGGGAAGCAACAAGAACATCGGGTAACAGATTTCATCTGCTACCCGCACAAATAATTTTCAGTAATAGAACTCATCTACTACCTAATTATATTGTGCAACACCCATACATCTCTATGTATTCTAGATCGCAACCTGCATCTACGCATAGCACGGCTCATGATGCCACTGTAGGGGAACGCAGCAGAAAACAAAAATTTTCCGACCTACGCACCAGCCCAGGACCACTATGGAGACTGCATACAAGGTTTGATCATTTTCGTTACCGACTCGTAGCGCAGCGGAAGTAGAGTCGATGACGATCGTTGGTGCAGATCCCCGCAGCTAGGATTTACAACCTCCCAACCGCGAGGATGTATACCCTCATCTTCCCTTCGGACAGCCCTCCAGGAGGCGGTCGAACAGTCCCCCGGACGGTGTCGCGGACAGCCCTTCGGGAGGACCTTCGAAACTCGAGCGGTCACTCGGACAGCCCTTCGGGAGGACTCACAGAACTCGGACCGTCACTTGGACAGCCCTTCGGGAGGCACTCTCGAACAGCCCCTCGGGCACTAAGATCGAAACTACGACCTCTCTACGGGGTTGCACACGTACGGTGTCATCTATCCGGCAGGGCTTCGCCGTCCAGAACTAGTCCCTGCCGGAACCCAGACAGCCTTTCGGCTCTACGAAACTCTTTTCGTGGGAGGGAGAGAGAAGCCAAATAACATCTTGGCATGTGTATGAGAGCAAGGGATGGGGAGAATGGCAGCCCCTTCTCCTCCTTTTATAGGCCAAGGCAAGGGGTGGGGTGGGATGTTGAAATACCAAAATACCCAAGCTTCATGTCACACATGAAAGGGCATAATGGTAACACAAGGGGGGCACCAAGGGGACACCACCATGGCAGCCCTTGGGCCGGCCCACACCTTGTCTCCCCATGGGGGGGGGGGGCCCCCAACAAGCCACCAACATGTCTCCATGAAACATGCATGCTCCCTAGACAAAAAGCCACCAAACATGCAACCCCCGATTCGTGGGATCTTGTCCCCTCGCGCTGAGACAAGATGTTTTCCGCGAAACTTTTTCTGAAAAATTCCAGAAGGTCCCAGAACATTTCCGGCACCCTCTAAAATTATTCTGGGCATGATCCGAAACATTTTCGGTGCGGTGGTTTTCATTAGCGGAAAGCATTAACAGCGGTTACGGCAGTTTCGGAACATTTCCGGTTTTTCTCTCCGAAAATTCCCAGAAGTTCCCAGACCAATTCTGGCATCCTCTGAAAATTTCCAGGCGGTGCCGAAACCCTTTTTGACCAAATAATATATTCCGAAACAACTTTTTGGTTTTACCGAAACTCTTTCGGTGTTCTCTCTCTCGGAACTCTTCCGTTGTGTCCGAAACATTTTCGGTGACTTTCTCTCAGACTCCCTGTCTAGCGTTCAACAGATAGATGACCCTTAAGCGTGTGACCCTATAGGTTCGGTGAAGTATAGACATGACATGGAACCCCTTCCGATCAATGATCAACATCGGAGCCGTGGACACCCATATTGACCCCTATACCCACACGAATGAATATTCGAGTGAACCTCCAGTTGCCGTGTGCTATTCCTGTTGCTTCGCGATATGTTACAAATACCCGAGGTGAGACATGTTGGCATTCCCGTGGATCAACAACTTGTCCACTATGCTAGTTACCTCGTTACCGGTATTGTTCTCTTTTCTCGTTACCGTGTTCCGGCATCCCCGTGATCAAATCACAAAGTGTCTGGCCAGACGATGATGGATACCGTAACACCGAGAGGGCCCAGAGATATCTCTCCATCGTCGGAGGAGCAAATCCCAATCTTGAGCTATCAAGTTACTTGACATACTTTCCCATGAACCCGTAAGCCACCGTAATAGCCATCCATTTACGGATGACGTTTAACAAACCCCAAAGTTCATGAATCAAGCATGAAGAAACTCGATACTCTCATGGTCTGAGGAATCATGCAAACGTTAACTATCTCTGTGTTATTAACCATTAACTCATGACGAATGTATCTCATAGCATAACATCAATTCGGGTCGATTCAACACAAATGTTCTTCTAACATTGTGCCCTCAAAGTTGCTGGCATAGACATGCCCATGATCAGGAAAACAGAACCATCATGCAACACTTGAGCCAGTCATAGAGGCTTGACTAGGAATACATTTTACCGTTTATTATTCCACACGTGCATATGAGTCTTCCTCCGAGCCTCGTGGTTATTGCAGACTCGAGAACCATAGCAGTTATAGCATGGAACATAAACATAATAATGAGCATGGAGATAAATAATAACATTTATTATTGCCTCTAGGGCATATCTCCTACACGCTGCCCCCCGCTGCCCCGGTCGCGCCACCTCAGCCGCGCCATCCAGCGCCGTTTCCGCAGCCGCCGCCGTACCCGCAGCAGCAGCAGCCGCCGCTGCTCCCGACGCCCCCGTACGGGCCTCCCGCGCCTCCCACCGAACGGCGCCGCGGAGGCCGGCGCGGCGGCCAGCAGCAGCAGCAGGCCACGGGCGCGCCTCGTCAGCAGGAGCAGCATCAGCAGCTCCAGGTGCCTCCTCCGTGGGCCGCCGGATACAACCCGTGGACCGGTGTCGTTCATGCATACACCATGCCGGTCCCACGGGCCCCTGCGCCGACTCTTCCCGTGCCGCGTCCGCCGGCGCATCAGGCGTACTACGCGGCTCCGCAGCCCTATGGAGGGTACCCACCGCCGCAGCTGAGCGGCGGTTACGGCTTCCCGATGGCGTCTCCGTCCCCCTCGCCGGCGCTGCCACCGGCGCCTTGGGATCCGGCGCTCCTCGCCGCGCTGCACACCGCCCCTACGCTGAACAACTACACTGGAGGCGGTGATTGGTACATGGACACCGGGGCCATGGCTCACATGTTTGCTCATCCTGGTAATCTTGCCTCCTTCACTCCCGTCACCACCGACCGCCGCATCATTGTCGGCTATGGTTCCACACTTCCCATCACACACGTCGGGCACACTTCTTTTCCTTCTAATTCCATGCCTTTATCTTTGTCTAACATACTTGTGTCTCCTCATCTTATTAAGAATCTTGTTTCCGTTCGTTGTTTAACTCGTGAAAATCCTGTCACTGTTGAATTTGACGAGCTTGGTTTTTGTGGACGCTCGAACCAGGATGGTACTGCACCGATGTGACAGCCCCGACGAGCTCTATCCGGTGCACTCGCCTTCATTCGCCACCACTGCACCGGTTGCTCTCTCCGCTAGCGTCGATCTCTCGCATGCTCGTTTGGGTCATCCCAACCCCGTCACACTTCGTCATATTCTTAAGAGTTTCAGTTTCAGTTGTAACAAGATAGAGGATCACACTTGTCATGCCTGTCGTGTCGGCAAACATGTTCGCCTTCCGTTTAATAACTCCACCACCATTGCTTCTTTTCCTTTTCAGTTGATTCATAGCGATGTGTGGACCTCTCCAGTTCCTAGTAATTCGGGCTACTTATATTATCTGGTTCTCCTTGATGATTATTCTCATTATGTGTGGACTTTTCCTTTGCGACGAAAGTCGGATGCACTCTCCACTTTGACGGCTTTTTACTCCTATGTCAGCACGCAGTTTGGGCGTCCCATTCTTGCTCTTCAGACTGACAATGGAAAAGAGTTCGACAACTTTGCTTTCCGTACTTTTTTGTCGCATCATGGCACCGTTTTTCGACTCACATGCCCGTATACTTCACAGCAGAACGGTCGAGCCGAATGCGTCCTTCGCACACTGAACGACTGCGTTCGCACGCTCCTGTTCCATGCTAATGTGCCGCCTCGCTTCTGGCCGGACGCACTTGCTACCGCATCACTTCTCCTTAACCTTCGCCCCTGCCGCCCACGGTGGAATTACGCACCGCATCACCTTCTTTTTGGTACGCCACCGTCTTATGATGGTTTGCGTATATTTGGGTGCCTTTGTTATCCTAGCACTGCCGACACTGCTCCTCACAAACTTGCACCACGTTCTGTTGCATGCATCTTCATCGGCTACCCCTCTAACTCCAAGGGCTATCGGTGCTACGATCCCATCTCCCACCATGTGTTCACCTTCCGGCACATTTACTTTGATGAGCATGTGTTTCCGTTTCAGCAGGTACCCCCCGCTGTTCCTCCCGCCACTGATGACGTGGGAGCCTCGACGCCTCTCCCAGGGCACTCGCGCGCCGCTCTTGGCCCACCCCCTGGCTTTGAGGCGCGTCACCCGCCGGTGTTCTTCGGTTCGGCACCCCCGCCCGCGGCGCCTCCTCCGACCGCGGCGCCTTCGGCGCCCCTCTACCCGTGGCTCCCGCGCCTTCAGCGCCCCTGGCCCCGGCGCTCCCTCCGACCGCGGCCTCGGCGCCCGTGGCCCAGGCGCCCACGGCTCCGACGCCCCTGGCGCCCTCTTCATCGGCGATTGCGGCCGAGCCACCCGCGGTCGGTCCGGTCACTCGCGCCCGTATGGGTGTGTTTCGCCCGAACTCGCGCTATTCCTCGGACGAGTACGTCCACGCGGCATCCACCTCTACGCCATCGCCATTGTCGTCCTCCGTTCGAGCCGCTCTTCGTGACCCGCTCTGGATGGCTGCGATGCAAGAGGAGTTTGATGCCCTGCTGCGCAACCGGACGTGGCAGCTTGTTCCCCGCCCCGGCACGCCAACGTGATCACCGGGAAGTGGGTCTTCAAACACAAGCTCCGTCCTGATGGTACCCTCGACCGCTATAAAGCGCGCTGGGTTGTTCGTGGTTTCCGGCAACGTGCCGGCATCGACTTCACCGACACCTTCGCTCCGGTTGTTAAGCTCGGCACGATTCGCACGGTTCTCCACCTTGCGGTCTCCCGTGCTTGACCGGTGCACCAGATGGACGTCTCCAATGCCTTCCTTCATGGTCACCTCGAGGAGCAGGTCTTCTGTCAGCAACCCACGGGTTTTGTTGATCCAGCACTTCCCGACCACGTGTGCCTGCTTTCGCGGTCCTTGTACGGACTCAAGCAGGCCCCTCGCGCTTGGTACCAGCGCATCGCGGCGTTTTTGCACCAGCTCGGGTTTCGCTCTACCCGCTCAGACGCCTCGCTCTTCGTCTATCACCAGGGCTCCAACACGGCATACTTGCTGCTTTATGTCGACGACATCATCCTGACGGCATGTACGGCTGGTCTTCTCAGTCAGCTCACTGCTCGTCTTCGCGCTGAGTTCGCCATCAAGGACTTGGGTCCTTTGCACTACTTCCTCGGTGTTGAGGTGGTGCGCCGTCCGGATGGTTTCTTCCTTCATCAGTGGAAGTACGCTCATGAGCTCCTGGATCGTGCTGGCATGCTTAACTGCAAGCCCGCCGCTACGCCTGTTGATACGAAGGCCAAGCTCTCTGCCACGGATGGTTCTCCTGCTTCGGATGCTGCCTTCTACCGGTCTATCGCTGGTGCTCTTCAGTACCTTACTCTGACTCGACCGGAGATCCAGTATGTCATCCAGCAGGTGTGTCTTCATATGCATGCTCCTCGGGACGTTCACTGGGCCGCTGTCAAGCGGATTCTCCGCTATGTTTGTGGCACTATAGACCTCGGCGTCACGCTCCACGCCTCCACCGACACCGCCCTCACCGTCTACTCCGATGCCGACTGGGCGGGCTGCCCTGACACTCGTCGCTCCACCGGGCTACTGTGTCTTCCTTGGACCCTCGCTCATCTCGTGGTCGTCCAAGCGGCAGCCTATGGTCTCTCGCTCCAGTGCTGAGGCTGAGTATCGTGCTGTGGCCAACATCGTCGCCGAGTGTTCGTGGCTTCGCCAGCTGCTTCAGGAGCTCTCTTGTCCTGTCGATCGTGCCACGGTGGTCTACTACGACAGCGTCTCGGCGGTCTACCTCTCCGCTAACCCGGTTCATCATCGTCGGACCAAGCATATTGAGTTAGATATGTATTTTGTTCGGGAACAGGTGGCTCTTGGCCATATTTGTGTTCTACATGTTCCTGCTTCCCAACAATTTGCAGATATCATGACCAAGGGCTTGCCTACGGCGTCATTTGGGGAGTTCCGGTCCAGTCTTTGCGTCAGCAGTGGTGCCACTTCGACTGCGGGGGGTGTTGACTGTTGAGTATATGTGTTGTGCATATTTGTGTATTGGGCCCACCTCCTAGTTGCCTGTATAGTTAAGGTCGTGGCCCACCGTTGTACTTGAGTATATACGTGCGTTTGCACCTGAGTAATACATCGTGCAATTCCCACATCATATCATACACTGTCGATTGCCTTGCCTTCCATATGAACGAGATGAACCCGAAAAGTGAACCGCCCGTCCGTGTCATTTTCTCCAGCGCATTTTCCCCACTAATCTTCCGGTACTTAAGCCGCTGCTGCTACTAGTACTAGTACTTCAGTCACTTTTGTAAATTATTATTGCTGTGCTTCTGGGGTCGACCTGTCGCGCATATATTGCTCTCCCCCGTTGCTTCCTCGGCCGGCCTCCCGTTCCGACGCGTCGCGGCCGCCTTTCCCCACAGATTCCGAGGAGCGATCCCGTCGAGCGCGCGCGCGCGTGCGTGCGGGCATTGGACCGGACTACCTCGTGAGGCCGCGTGTGCGTTGGGGGGGGGGGGGGGGGGGGGGGGGCTGGCTGGTCAGTGGCGCGATGAGGGGCGGTGCCTCTGCGGGCCACCCGCGATGGGGCTCCGCGGGGACGACGCCGCGGTCGCTCAGCACGGGCTCCTCGCCGCGGGGCTCCGAGCCGGCCTCCGAGGACGGGGAGGAGCTGGTCGAGGTCACGCTCGACCTGCAGGACGACGACACCATTGTGCTGCGGAGCGTCGAGCCGGCCGCGGCGGCGGGGTCGGGCTCGGGGGCGCTGAGGCTGCCGGTACCGGCGCGGGGCGAACTCGGGGACGGCGGCTGCGGCGCGTCGTCGTCCTCGTCGCGGTCCCCGTCGATTCGCCGGACGTCGTCGTACCGGCTGCTGCAGCTGTCGCAGGAGCTCATGGCCGGCGCGCGGCACTTCTCGCACGACCTCACCAAGCGGTTCAGCCGCAGCCACAGCCACAGCCGCGACGAGGCCCACCACCACCAGCCGTCGTCGGGCATCGAGTCGGCGCTGGCCGCCCGCGCCGCGCGCCGGCAGCGCGCGCAGCTCGACCGCACGCGCTCCGGCGCGCACCGGGCGCTCCGCGGCCTCCGGTTCATAAGCAGCAACAAGGCCAGCAACGCCTGGAGGGAGGTGCAGGCCAACTTCGACCGCCTCGCCCGCGACGGCTACCTCTCCCGCTCCGATTTCGCGGAATGCATAGGTACCCATCATCCCGCCCGCTCCTCCATTTCGTTCTGCTCGGATCGTATCTAGTTCAAACTAAACATCGGCGAGGTGCGCTGCTGCAGGGATGACTGAATCCAAGGAGTTCGCCCTGGAGCTGTTCGACACGCTGAGCCGGCGGCGGCAGATGAAGCTGGACACGATCAGCAAGGAGGAGCTGCGAGAAATCTGGCAGCAGATCACCGACAACAGCTTCGACTCCCGCCTCCAAATCTTCTTCGACATGTAATTAACTCACCATCAGCTATCTGCTACTCCTACTCCCAATCTCCCATTACAGTTATTATCAAGTCTGTAATTCATTATTACTGTTATTAGTTAGCCGTTTTGTCACAGTATTTTGCTCGCTTGCTTGCTTGCAATCAGGGTGGATAAGAATGCGGACGGCCGGATTGGCGAGGCGGAGGTGAAAGAGGTGAGCGACACTCCATGCCCATGACTATGCCGTGCTTGCCTTTCCCCTTTGTTTTCAAACATTGCTATTTGAGGATACCAAATCTGATCATTTAGGCCTTCGTTTGACTGCTCAAATATTTGGTCGACGACCGAGCTGTCCATATCAAAATCTGTCTAGTGTTTCGCCGAATATGCACCCCCCCTCCCCCCGGGTACCGGATGGCATTCTCCAGCACTTGTTAATTATTACTCCGTCCTTCCAGAGGACTAAGGACAATTCTTAATTAACCAGTACAGTAGTACTCACTATAATCCGACATGCAAGGAGTGGTTTTAATTAGATTAGATTAGAATTAGAGGATTATTAAGAACCTGGGGGAAGTAGTACGTAGTACGTAAGAAGCTGTGGACATCAATCTAATCGGAGTCGGTGAGCTGAACCAAAACATCTCCGCTTCTCACCAACTCGGCAATTCCCATCCCACCTGCCAGCTTTTGGGACGCTCGTTTTTTAGCCCTCGTTCAGGAAAAGGGCAGCTTTCTTCTAGAACGCTTTGTGCGAGGCGAGAGGGCATTTCGGCCGGCCAGGCAGTAGGTGAGGGGCATTTCCGTGATTACCCGCTGATCTTCTCTGATCCGCTCGACTCGTGCTGAAAGGTGTGGTGATTCACGTAGGTTTTTTTGGATTGGGGCGGGTGCCTTTCACTGGGGTGGCGCCATCAGCTTTCCGTTGGTTTTGGAAAATGCTACTCCCTCCGTAAAGAAATGAAATATAAGAGCGTTTAGATCACTAGAGTACGTCACGTTCAACTACTGATCTGGCGTTGCCTTTCTTTGGCAGATCATCATGCTGAGCGCGTCCGCCAATAAGCTGTCGAGGCTTAAGGAGCAAGCGGAGGAGTACGCCGCCTTGATCATGGAGGAGCTTGACCCCGAAGAGCTGGGATACATCGAGGTAAGCTCGATCGATCGTTGCTTTTAGCTTTGGTGCCTGCGTGCGTGCGTGCTACACCTGTCAGCGACCACTTCTTTGATTGCTGGTGCTACTACTGTACTCGTTTAGCGCGTGGAGATGCGTGCGCCTTCGTAAACAATGAGATCATGCTCTACTAGTATTCGCGTAGGTAAACCTTGTTTGTTTACTTCAGCCCAGAAGACCCGCTGCATTTTTAGGAGTAGTTGACCTGGGTTGTCTGCCTCGGCAAGCCGGTGGACTTGTACCGGCAGGGGTATAAAATATGATAGAGCCCAGCCGTACCAATGTCCAATATCATCTTTTTTATCTGTATATATATCTCACGCATTGCTGGGTGATGGGTGCACCTCAACCGGCGAAATAAGCTAGTTGCACTATGATTTTTGTGGTAAAAATTTACTCGTCGCATTGAAGGGCCCCAACCACCTGCAGCGAAATGCACCATTGAAATCGATGGGCTGAAGCTGGATATGGTGGCATCCCATGGACAGTTCTACCCCATCAATCCATCATCATTTATATCGAGGTTGGTGATCAGCTGTGGACCAGCTAGGCTAGCATCAATTTCTGTTTTGCCTCGTTCCCCTGCCTGCCTAAGTTCAGTGCCAGTTGCCACCTACAGCCCGTCGCGCCACCACCTCCGTTACCACCGAACCGAACCGTTCGATCATGGCTCCCATGATTCTTCAGCTGTGCATTGTTCAGGCCCAAGCTTATCCCTTCCGAGCTGGTTTAAGCAATCATGAAGGTTGACCCACAGGAATGTAGACTGGCTGTAGAGTAACTTGTGTTCTGCCTTTGTTTTTCGTTTCTGAACTGTCGTGCTCAACTTATGCTTGTTCACTGTAAGTAATGCCAATGTAAGTGTTATTTTGTTCACAGGCTATTTTTTATAATAAACTAATGGCACTAACTGTCACTCAAATTTGAACCAATGGTTGTAATTTGACTGGCTTCTGAAAGGTACACTGCTTGCTTTGTGCTGTTTATTTCAGCTTTGGCAATTGGAGACGCTTCTGTTGCAGAAAGACACGTACGTGAACTACAGCCAGGCGTTAAGTTACACAAGCCAGGCACTGAGCCAAAACTTGGCACTGAGGAAGAAGGGCTCCATCCGCAAAATAGGCAACTCTTTGATTTACTATCTGGAGGACAACTGGAAACGCTTGTGGGTGCTCGCGTTGTGGATTGGAATCATGGCTGGACTCTTCACCTGGAAGTTCATCCAGTACCGCGAGCGCTACGTCTTCAGCGTGATGGGCTACTGCGTGACAACCGCGAAAGGCGCCGCTGAAACCTTGAAGCTGAACATGGCAATCATCCTCCTGCCAGTGTGCCGCAACACCATTACTTGGCTGCGGAATACAAGGGCGGCACGTGTATTGCCATTTGATGACAATATCAACTTCCACAAGGTTAGACAGACCTATCATTTCCTCTTCTGAAGTTAAATTAGACTTTCATAGTGCAATCATCTTAGAAGTTAGTTTAATGTATTTAGAGGCCCTCACAGACGTGAATGTGTGTAGATTTAATTAAATTACTTAAATCCAACTTCGAGAGACCTAAAGGCATCTATATTGCAGATAAAATAGTAACCCTGTTGCCAACTCAGAACCTTTTAGTTTACATGAAGTTCACAAGTTAAATAATTTGTGTTTTTTGTTGTAATGGCAGACCATTGCAGCAGCAATTGTGGTTGGTGTTATTCTCCATGCAGGGAACCACCTTGTATGCGATTTTCCACGGCTTATACGTTCATCAGAAGAAACGTATGCTCCTTTGGGAATTTATTTCGGAGAAACAAAGCCAACATATCTTGCATTGGTCAAAGGAGTGGAGGGCGTCACCGGGATAGTCATGGTTGTGTGCATGATAATTGCTTTTACTTTAGCAACTCGGTGGTTCCGGCGTAGCCTCATAAAGCTTCCAAAACCACTCGACAAACTGACTGGCTTCAATGCTTTCTGGTACTCTCACCATTTGTTCGCCATTGTGTACGTGGCTCTCATTGTTCATGGCCAGTGTCTGTACCTTATTCGTGTCTGGTACAGAAAATCGGTGAGATATTTATGTATTTATCGGGACGCGGTGTTTTGGCTCCTAGGTGCATATGCACCCATTGTCTAAATACACATTTTGAAAAGTTGGAAAATTCGGAACAAAAATCCCGCGGGTATATCCGGACATTCTATGTGCATGCACAAAGTTTCGGTGAAAACCGACGTTTTTTGTGGCTTGTGTAAAAAAGATAAGGAAATGCAAAATGAATAGTTGTAATGAAGCATCAGAAATTGTCTTTTTTACACAAGCCACAAAAAACCTCGTTTTTCACCGAAAACTTTGTGCACGCACATAGAATGTCCGGATATACACGCGGAATTTTTGTTCGGAATTTTTCAACTTTTCAAAATGTGTATTTAGACAATAGGTGCATATGCACCTAGGAGCCATTGCCAATTTGTCCTATTTATCGTCCATTCTTCTACTTGAAACGAGTTGGATTCCCAAGATTCTTATATTTTTCTTTTGATGCAGACATGGATGTATCTTGCAGTGCCTGTGTGCTTGTATCTAGGGGAGAGGATTCTAAGGTTCTTCAGGTCTGGCAGTTATGCTGTCCGGCTCTTGAAGGTCAGTAAAAATACATCAGAAACTTGAGCATTGATTCTTTGTGCCTTGTACTAATCTAGTGCCATTTATCTGCAGGTGGCCATTTATCCTGGTAATGTTTTGACGCTGCAAATGACCAAACCTGCGACCTTCCGTTATAAGAGCGGGCAATATATGTTTGTTCAGTGTCCAGCAGTGTCGCCCTTTGAATGGTATATTCTTACTGTACACTTGTGGCCCTCAATTATTGCTGAATTGTGTGTGCTAGTTTCAACCTCTAGGATAGACAACACATAATTTCTTGTACACTTCATGTCTGCAGAAGGCAGACTGTCTCATTACATTGAACTTTGAACACTATATCTCTTTCAGGCATCCCTTCTCAATTACTTCAGCCCCTGGAGATGAATATCTCAGCATTCATGTTCGGCAACTTGGTGACTGGACACGAGAGCTCAAGAGAGTATTTTCCGCGGCTTGCGAACCCCCAGTGAGTGGAAAAAGTGGCCTTCTTAGAGCAGACGAGACAACTAAGAAAACGTATGAACTTCCCTATATTTTAGCTGTTACCTTTGTGCTCTGTGGACACTTCACAATTCATAATACTGTCTTTTGATCATGCAGCTTACCAAAGCTTCTGATCGATGGTCCTTATGGTTCTCCTGCTCAGGACTACGGCAAGTATGATGTTTTACTGCTTGTTGGATTAGGAATTGGTGCAACACCCTTTATCAGCATTTTGAAAGATCTCCTCAACAACATCATTAAGATGGAGGAAGAGGAGGTTCGTTATATTTTCCATATCATCAGTCAGTCATCTTCATAGTATCACTATTCAAAAAATAAATACTCCCTCCGATCCATATTAATTGTCGCTTGATTTAGTACAAAGTTGTACTAAGTCAACGACAATTAATAAAGGATCAGAGGGAGTAGATTATTCAAAAAATACTCTTCAGAAGTGCAATAAAACGTCATCCACATATTCTTTCTGGTTTATTTTCTGCTCACAAGCATAATTGCAGGATACTTTTATGGATCTTTATCCACCAGTTGGTCGGAATAAGCCACATGTTGATCTGGGTACACTTATGAGGGTTACCACAAAACCAAAGAAGGTTTTAAAGACTACAAATGCTTATTTTTATTGGGTGACACGTGAGCAAGGCTCTTTTGATTGGTTCAAAGGAGTCATGAATGAGATTGCCGAGATGGATCAAAGGGTAAATACATCAAGTGACTGTTAATTTTGTTTGCAGTGCAGTTTGTTATCTTCAGAAATTCACAAAAGGTTCCCCGGGTGAAGTTGTACTTAAACTTACCTTTGATCCATGCAGAATATCATTGAGATGCACAACTACCTCACAAGCGTTTATGAGGAAGGGGATGCTCGGTCAGCGCTCATCACTATGCTTCAAGCTCTGAACCATGCCAAGAACGGTGTCGACGTTGTCTCTGGAACTAAAGTAAGCAGTGATATAAGGCTATTAACAATTTTGCTCAGTCTGTAAAGTGAATGCATCAAAATATTAAGCCGGTTCTCCCTATGTATTGGCATAAATGTTTAAAAGAGGTGCACACTTGCCTTGTACTGCTACCACTTCCATTTGACTACCAGTGAACTCATTTTGCAGGTTCGGACACATTTCGCAAGACCAAACTGGAAGAAGGTCCTAGCCAAAATTGCATCGAAGCATCCGTATGCCAAGATAGGTTAGTATATGTATTACAGCCTAATCAAACGTTATGCTACTTCCGTCCCAAAAATGCTGTACACGTAGCATAATATAGCCAAGCAAAGTCCATAATCATTTATGTTGCATACAGGCGTCTTCTACTGTGGAGCTCCAGTCCTGGCACAAGAACTTGCCAAGCTTTGCCACGAGTTCAATGGGAAATGCACCACAAAATTCGAGTTCCACAAGGAGTACTTCTGAATTCCAAGTAGACACTTGACAGGAAACGAGAATAGAGACTATATATGCTACCTGTACAGCATTTTTGTCCTGGTATATTCTTTATAAAGGACAGGAGAGGCCAAGGGGAAGAAGCAACCATAGCCATCGCCCCAGACTTCTTGCTGGAAATCACTCCAATATCCCAAATGCGCCAACAAGAAGGGTGTAGAACTACATGTGGCGTCCATGATGGCTTTTACAGCATGGGCCTGCGAGGGGATTCCTCCCGGTAGGCCTCGAATGTACAGAGACCACCTGAAGAAGACCTTGAGCTTCTCCTGAATATAGTTGGGAGTATAGGATGATGATATGTAGGACATAGGAAGGGAACCACGAGCCACAAGGCTAATTAACTGTATATTTTTATCATGCAGCTGAGTGTCTGACCAAGGCAAAAAGTATGTTTGTGTCTGTATTTATACATACAAAAAGAAACGAAAGAAAAGTGAAAAAAGAAAAAGAAAAGGTATACTCGATTCGGGTGTTTTGTAACTTGTACAAGTATATTCAGTGCATCGGTGCTGATTGGTTCAAGGCTGGGTGTGGCGTCCTTGCTGTGAGTTGTGATAGTGATCAGGAGGGGTAAAACCAGGTCCCGTATTCTTGTATCTAATAATGCTCGTGTTGAAATCTGGAACCAACATGACTCAGGCCTTGTTTATTTCAGCTTTGATCTGATTCGAATCACCTAGGGGTTCACTTTAGTGGCAAATCTGATTCACTGTTATATAAGATCATGTCTGTTTCAGTTTTGATTGGATTTGGATCACCTGTAGATTCGCTTTAGTGGTGCGAATCAGCTTCGCCATCGAAGTACACTTTGAGGTGCTTCAACAAATTGCACTAAAAATGATCTAAATCCAGATTCAGCTTCACTGGCAAAGCTGATTTGAAATAGCTATTTGTTTCAGATTTCAGATTTAGTGTCACTGCCAAAGGTGGTTTCACTGGTAAAACTGATTCGAAATAACTGTTTGTTTCAGATTCCAGATTCAGCTTCACTGACAAAGCTGAATCTGGTTCCTGAAGCTGAAACAAACAGGGCCTCACTCACCTGTACAATGTACCATCTGTGAAGCAGTACCTTTTGCTTCTCCGGTGTTCCAAAGTCCGGGGTCCAGAATATGTGAGGAAGAAGGCCGTGCGCAGTGGCACACATGGTTGGCGCTCAGTCGAGCTGCCCTCTCCGGTGCTTCGCCCGGCACAACGGCGAAGCGATGAGGGCCGCGTCGGCTGCGTGCCGGAGCTATATTTTGCTCTCTCGCAGTAGGCGAGAGCCTGATGGGCCGACCCAATATGGGTCCCGGGGAAGCGGTTTTCAGTGAAGCTTCTATGATTGGTTGTTGTGTTTTTTTTATGTGGGTTTTGAGTAGGGCCTTTTGGAGACCGAGCTCCATGGAGTACATGTATATACTCCCTTTTCAGTTTCGAAAAATTCTGAAAAATATACTCCCTTGAGATGGAGTACATGTATATAAGAATGTCATGTATATGTATGTAAAATTTCACAATGAAACACCTTGAATTGCGACCTGTACCAAGAAAAAAAGAATCATGGACTTTGAGCAAATGAACAGAACATGTGCTGGGAAGACACAAATTTGTTTTTTGTGCACAGCCCCAATTTCAGCGTATTTCTTCATGAAAATTTACGCACTTGTACACTATGCCTAGAGGTATATGTGTAATTTCTTTTGAAATGTAAAAGTATGAATTTGAATTTTTCAAAATTCAAAACTCATCCTCCATTCAGGAGTTTTTGGGTTTTATCTGTCATTATTGCTGTTTTTGGTTTTTTGTGTTTTATTACCTTTTTCTGTATTTTTTCATGTTATTCTCTGTGTTTCTTTCCGATTTTCTTCGTTATTTTAATTTTTAATTTTTCTTAAAACAATTCAATTATATGTCACCTTTCTTCTGTACAAATTTACATTTTTCGTCATGTTGAACATTTTTCAAATACATAATTAACATTTTTAGATACACATTGTACATCTTTCCTAAACACGTTTAACATTTTTTGATACATGTTATATATTTTTCTTATACACATTAATACTTTTTATATATGTTGAACATTTTCCAAATAAATCATTAACATTTTTCGCAAAAAAAATATTGTGGATCATTTTTTTACAAATGTTAAACATTTTCAAGTATATGATAAACTTTTTTTGAATGGTATGAAACATTTTTTGATCTTACGCAAATATCTTTTTACAATACATTAACTTATTTTTCTGCCACAAAGATTTCTTAGCATGGTACAAACAATTTTTATATCCCAATATATGTTTTTTCTTAATGTCACGAACATTTATTTTGAATATGTGAACATGCATATGTTTTTCAATGGTACAAAGCATTTTTTTAAATTACACAAACATTTTTTACATTGTATAAACATTTTAGAAAAATGTAATGAACATTTTCTGAAATGCGTGAGTAATATTTTTAGTTGTATGATATAACTTTTTTCAAAATTACCCGACCATTTCTTTAAGATGTAACTAATATTTTCTAAAACACATGAACATTTTTTTGAATGTTATCATTTTTTTTCATAGTTGCGCGAACATTAGTTTTACACTACTTGAGCATTTCAAAAATGTGTGATGAATATTTTAAAATTGTTTATTAAATTTATTTTGAAATATCTATATTTTTTTGAAATACAAACAAAAGTAAAAAAAATGAAAGAAACAAAAGAATGAACAAACTAACGTTCGTAGCAACTACCATGCTAGCCTAATAGCGCGTCGCACAGAGGCGAGGGGGACGCTCGCTGTGGGTGAGCTATAGACGCGCCCTCTGCTGCGTGTGTATACTTAATATCCAAGTCGTGCGAACCAACATGTGGTTCGATGGTTAGGAGGACAGTGGTATCCTCAGCCCACCATAGTTCAAGTCCTGGTGCTCGCATTTATCATGGATTTATTTTAGGATTTCCGTCGATGCGTGTTCAGTGGGAGGAGACGTTCCCGTCGACTACGAGACGCATACGGTGACTTCGTAATATCTCATGGCCTATTCGGTTTGGAGGATTTTCATAGGAAACACATAGGAACAAGGATCCCGGAGGAAAATTTCCTATGGATGTGTTCGGTTTGTAGGAAATGTGTACAGGAATTTCGTAGGAATACTATTTATTTTATGTGTTTTTGGAGAAAATTACACATCCACTCAAAGCTCATTTTGCGCGTAGGAACGAGGCGAGTCAATTCCTTAGGATGGCAAGTGCCATCCTATAAAATTCCTATACTAGTCCTAATTCCTACGTCATGAAATCCTCCAAACCAAATGAGCCCTCAAGATGATATGCCGGCTCAATCTCTCGGAGGTGCTCATATGGATAGTGAGTGCGTGTGTGCGTTCATAGGGGTGAATGTATGCGCGTATATATGAGCGCTTGCGTTCGTACCATGTTCAAGAAAAAAAACATCCAAGTCGTGTGGCACAAGCCGTGAGTTGGGTTGGGCTTCACTGGCTTGAGGTGGCCTGCTAGGCAGTGCATAGCCCAAAAATGCTAAAGGCGAGACCTCCTCTTCAGCGCCCTCTGCACCAGTTACCGCTACTAGCGCTTGCACACCACGTGCCGCGGGCCGGCCCAGCAAACATGAGGAGGAGAAAAAAGTTTATCAGCTTGTACTACTAAAAAACAACAAGGAATTCTGGGAGAAGAAGGATTCAATCTCGGGAGCTCCTAGTCGCCGCTTGTTGCGTCAAAATGCCCGCATTTCGCGCAGGGGCGGCTAATCTGGGCCGGCCCATTTGCAGTGGCACGTTCGCGACATGGAAAAAATGCAAAAAATACGAGCGTGATTGCGCTGCAACTCGAAACGGCGACTTAGTATCAACTAGGGGGTTGTGCTAGCCACTGCGTCTGAGAACTTCACGTGTTAGATTTTCAGCGCGACACTTCAAGAAACATACGAATGCGGCAAAACTTAAACAACAATTCACAAAAAAATCTGAAAACTAAAATTCGGGTAAAGGCTTGAACCGAGGACCTCCTGCAACTAAGTTTTTTGAAATTACGAACATTTTCAACTTGAACATTCTTTGAATTTTGCGTTTTAAAAAAAATGAATATTTTGATGATGTGAACGAAATTGGGAAACGGGAACATTTTTTGAAATTGTGAAAAAAATTAAAAATCTGAACATTTATGAAATTTCCAAACATTTTTTGAATTTGTCAACAAAATTTGAAAACATGAACAATTTATAAATTTGTGAACAAATTTGGAAAGCTGGAACATATTTTGAAATTCCTAAACATTTTTCGAATTTGCAAACAAAATTTTTAAAACATGAACAAATTTGGATTTGTGAACAAAAACTAAAAATGCAAAAAAATGAATTGGCAAACAAAATTTTAAAACTTGAACAATTTTTGAATTTGTGAACAAAATTTCAAAACATGAACAAGTTTTTAAATGATGAACATATTTTAAATGTTTAGAACAAAATTTGTAAATGCGAACAATTTTAGAATATGTGATTTTTTTTTAAAAAAGAACAATTTTCGAAATTCCCAAATAATTTTTGAAAAATACAAACATTATTTGAATTTACAAACATTTTTTGAAAATACGACCATTCTTTGAAATATTGAATGTTTTTTAAAAGCACAAACATTTTTTTAATTTTCTAAACAATTTTCAAAACATGAAATCTTAAAAAAAGAAAATTAAACTTGTAAAAGGCAAAAAAGAAAAAAGAAACAGAAAAAAGATTAACGAGAAAAGAAAACAAAAAAATAAAAACAGAAACAACAATGAAAAAACAGAAAAAGAAAAATAACCGGTTTAGGAACCTTCTATAAAGTTCCCAAAACAAGGAACCTGGCAGAAGGTTCACAATACTGGTGCTGTCGCACGCACAGTTGGTCCGGCCCACATTCAATTGATAGGGTGTGCGGTAGGTTGACAATCTGCCGCAAAATGTGGCAGATAGGACTTTCCTTCAATGTCCGCCCGCCAACTTCCGTAGCCGAGGCAATAAACACTACGCCAACTCATTTTGTTATGAATTTTGGAAAAAAAATACTATATTGTTAACATGTAGGATATATACCCAGTCTATTATGCGTATTATTTTATGATGAAAAATGAAAAAAATAAATTCCAATAAATAAAACATGAACTTGAAGAAAGTTCATATACTCCATCTTTCCAGACTTAATTATTGTAGAAATGAATAAAAAATGAATGTATTTAGAACTAAAATACGTCTAGATATATCCATTTACCCGACAAGTAATTCCAGACGGAGGGAGTATTCAAAAAGGTTTGTACAATTTGAAAAAAGTTCATCGATTTAAAAAAAAAATCATCGACTTTGGAAAAAACTCCACGATTTTTTTTAAAAGTTCATCAATTTTGAAAAACCACCAATTTGGAAAAAGTTCATCAAATTTGGAAGTAAAATCCATAAACTTTGAAAAAAGGTTCGCAAATTTCTAAAAAGTTAATCAATTTTGCAAAAAAAGTTCATTGATTTTGACAAAAAATCATGAAAGTTGAATTTTTTTTCATCAAATTAGAAATAGAATCATCATTTTTGAATTATTTTTTGTCAAATTTGAAAAAAAGTTCATCAATTTTAAAAAATGTCACCAAGTTTGAAAAAAAACCATTGATTTTATTGGAAAAAGGCTGAAAAACGAAAAATAAAAAAGAAAAAAAAGAAAGAAGAAAAGAAGGGAAAAGATGTAACTAATCACATCAGGTGAGGGTGGTGGGGTGGTTAGTGCAGCATACAGACTGCGTTTTGGTGCCTTAAGGCACCTGCCTTTGTGTGCATGACATGTGAGCCCAACAGATGGCTGGTCCACATATCACAGACCCAAAGGCAGGTGCCTTTACGGCACTGAAGCCACGTCCACAACATTCATAGAATCAGGGAGTCGTTGGTTAGAAACACACCAGGCACGCAATTTTTTTGTTTTTTTTCTAAAAAAAAGGAAGATGAGGCGGCCTAGCGTGGAGGAAAGGGTGTGCGCCCGTTTGCAAAACGTAACGGGTGCTTAAGGCGCCGAATAGGTTTCGACGCTAAAGACACGGGGCACATTGTCAACCTAGAACAGATTCGATTTGTATAACGTGAAAGATATCTTATCGCCACTCTAACCAACCAAGCTTGGATATATTTCTTGCTGAAAGTATCCCCAATCCCAAAGTCAGCCATTGAGTTTGCCTAGCCTCACCTACTTATTTTCGTAGATGAGCGAGTTAGTAGAACACAACACTAAGGACAAATCGCTCACTAGTGATCAACTTGGGTGGGCCCATAACTTTCCGCATGGTTTTGGGAAGGTACGTACACAACAACAAGATTTGGTATTAGGTTCTTTAGATCGATTCAACGACGATGATTGCGGCTCCGGAGCGCTGGTCCTTAGGGCACGTACACGAAGACTTCTCGGATATCATCGATAAGGTCCGGTATTGAAAACGCCGATTCTAGCAACGACATTGACTGTTCGGTGGTAGAGAAATTTGATGCAATTTTTATTATATTTAAGGTGCTTTTTAGTTTCTCTAAACCCTGAATCTTTTCGAAAAGAACTCATTCATTACGTCACTGCAACAGTAAGGGTCGTGGTCGCAGATACGTATCGGTATCAATAACGGCAGACGATGGGCGATCGGCAGGTTGAGTAGGAGAAATGTACTTTGTGCTCGCGGCAATGCTCCGAAGAGCGAGCAAACAGAAGAAGACGGCGTCGATACCAAGAGCAGATCGGCTTCGCGGAAACTCGCGGGAAAAAGGCTCCACGGAGAGTACCGTCACGGATGACGTTGCCACTCCCAAAGGCGCCACTCTAGATGAGACGAGGACAGTGGACCTGTCTCTTACGGCGGCGGCTTGAGGCACCGTGACAGAGCTTAAATTCTGTCGAGATGTGGCGCTGAGCTCAGCTATTGCACTGCTCTACCAGACCACCACGATGTCCAAATTTGACTGGATTCGAGCCGGCCATGCGCCCATGCTATATTTAGCCCCGGTCCCGGTGGGTTTGTTTGCAGAGCGGCAGAGCACACAGAACAGCCGCTCGACACACAAGATCAAACCAACCCAAAAGCATTTCGTATACTGGAAGAGTGAAGTGAAGCGATGAAGAAGACCGTGGTCCTGTACCCTGGCCTTGGCGTCGGCCACCTGGTGCCGATGGTCGAGGTCGCCAAGCTGTTCCTCAAGCACGGCCTGGCCGTCACCGTGGCGCTCGTCGAGCCGCAGGTCAAGTCCACCGACTTCTCCGCCGCGGTCGCCCGCGCGAGGGCCTTCAACCCCTCCGTCGCCTTCCACGTCCTGCCGTCGCCGCCCGCCGATTCGGACTCCGACGGCGCGCCCAGGCACCACGTCGTCAAGGTTATCCAATTGCTCGCCACCATGAATGCGTCCCTCCGCGACTTCCTCCGCTGGCTGCCCTCCGTCCACGCGCTCGTCCTCGACATGTTCTGCGTCGACGCCCAGGACGTGGCAGCCGAGCTCAAGCTGCCGGTCTACTACTCGTTCGCCTCCGCTGCCGGCGACCTCGCCATCTTTCTCAACCTGCCGAGGAAATTCGCCAGCCATACGGCCAAGATAAAAGAGCTCGGCGACTCCATCATCACCTTCCCGGGTGTTCCTCCTTTCAAGGCTTCGGAGCTGCCCTCCGAAGTTATCGGCGACGATGAAGCACTAATGTACGTCTTACGCATGTTTGAGCGAATGGCAGAGGCGAAAGGAATTCTTATCAATTCCTTCGACTCGCTGGAAAAGCCCGCACTGAGCGCTCTCAACGACGGACTTTGCGTCCCTGGTCGTGCGACGCCGCCGGTCTACTGCATCGGGCCGTTGGTCTCGGGAGGCGGAGACAAGGAGCACGAGTGCCTCCGCTGGCTGGACGCGCAGCCGGACCAGAGCGTGGTGTTCCTCTCCTTTGGCAGCCTGGGCACATTCACCAGTAAGCAGCTCGAGGAAATTGCAGTTGGTTTGGAGAAGTCGGGGGAGAGGTTCCTGTGGGTTGTGCGAAGCCCGCGCAGTCCCGACCAGAAGCATGGCGACCCGCTGCCGGAGCCTGACCTCGACGCGCTCATGCCGGAAGGGTTCTTGGAGAGGACCAAGGACAGAGGGCTCGTGGTCAAGTCTTGGGCGCCGCAGGTGGAGGTCCTGCGCCACAGGGCGACCGGAGCATTCATGACGCACTGCGGGTGGAACTCGACGCTGGAGGGCATCACGGCAGGGTTGCCCCTGCTGTGCTGGCCGCTGTACGCGGAGCAGAAGGTGAACAAGGTGCACATAGTGGAGGGAATGAAGCTTGGGGTGGAGGGCTGAGGAGGTGGAGGAGAAGGTCAGATGGGTTATGGCGTCCGAGGGAGGCAAGGCACTCAGGGTGCGGGTAGCGGCAGCGAAGGATGCGGCGGCTGAGGCGCTCCAGGAAGGGGGCTCGTCCAACTTGGCGTTTGCCCAATTCCTAAAGGACATGGACATTTCCAAGGTCGCAACCATGCATGCACGATTGATGTGATCATGTGAAGCTTGTAAACCCTACTTAATGTTGGATTTTCTTTTTGGAAACACACTGACAGACGCAAAAAACTCACGCAAACTTATTCCTATATGAACGCATGAGCGCATCGTACCTCTATATGAACACTTTCGGAAAGCTGAGCCGGAAGATCGTGAGATTGATGAAGTCACCACAATCATTTTGTAATCGATGAACACACATCATACCCCCGAAAAGAATAGCGTCGAAAAGACTAAAACTAATCCAAGAAATATGCGAGCACCCATATGCCAAATCTAACACTTGAGTCTGGGAACTTAGTTCTTTCTCTAACAACAAGAACATTACACTAAGGCAGATTCTCAGAACACAAGACCTTGCAGAATACTTTCATAGACACATGTCACAACAGGCATTCCAGCAAGTTCAACATTCTTCGGACATATCTACATGATAGACCTGAAGTTAATGATGCAGATTCATGGCCAGTCAAGGGACTCCCAGAGGATATTCTTCCATGCAGATGTATAAGCACATGATGGGAGTTAACAATGCTCATACTTTATTCAGAAACATATGGAAAACCACCTGTAGACTGAGACACAAGATCTTCTTTTGGCTGCTCACTGATGATAGGGTTAATACCAGAAACCTCCTTCACCGAAAGACTATGCACTAGGACAACTATAACTGTGCAATCTGTGTGGATAACATAGAAGAAACTTTGTCGCACCTCTTCTAGAACTGCCCTTTTGCTCTTCAGTGTTGGGACCGTATTATCCCAAATAGAAACAGAGGTATCTCAGTGTTTGATGACATTCAACTTGCACTGCTTCAGCTTCCATAGGACATTGCCTTGGACATTGTTATCATGGGATGCTGGGGTATCTGGTCGACCAGAAATGATAAGATCTTCAAGTTGCTGCTCCTCACATTCATGGATGGCTTCATTACTTGCAAAATGGCCTATGGGCCGCCCAGATCAAAGCCAAGCCGGCCAAATCTGAAAAGATCCGAATTTAGGTAGAACAAAACTTGTAATTTTTTTATGATCATGTTGCCTAGAACTGGAATTGGTTGATTGCTTTACCACTTCTCTTGTATTTGTATATATGATTTATTAATGAAAATTACCGTAGAACAATTGTTCTACGGTTTGCGGTTCAAAAAGACACTTGAGTCTGGGTGGGCTGATTCTACCACAAGGAACCTAACCATATAAGGTAGCTATGCTTAGCTCGCCTATCTAATGCTGGATTTGTTGTCTGCTACGTATATTTTGATGTTATACACGTAGTCGGTTTATTTAGCTATGCTTAGTTCGCCTATCTAATGTTGGATTTGTTGCCTGCTATGTATATTTTGATATTATATGTGCAGTCAGTTTATTTCTGGACCCTTTCAAAAATAATGATTATTTTGTTCGAAAAGAGACATTTGCACTTTAATTTCTTCTGAGCATTGAATTGTTGTGTATATCTTTATAATGCTATTTATAGAACATTTTAGAAATCATCATCTGGAGTCAACCAAAACTGCACATCTAGAGTTGCATAGAAAAGAGTTAAATGCACCACATGTGCCTTAACTTGTCCCGCGCGGTCACTTTGGTTTCTAAAGTTGCAAAATACATAAAACTGGTACTCTAACTTGTTCAGTCGTGCAAAAACGGTGCCTCCTCCAGTATCCAGGGATATGTCTTGCCCATATGGCGTGCCAGCGTGGCTGTGGCCCACCTGTCAGTGGCTGGGAGTTGGCGAGGAGAATTAGTATAAGATGCAGGTCCCGCTTGTCAGCACGTGTTGGGTGTGAGAAATAGGAAAGAAAAAAGGCGCAGTGTTGGTGCAATGATTTGCCTCCTTATGTTTTGAAGATTGTTGACATAAACAGTAAGAGACCAATGTGTTTGCTAGTGCACACAGAGTAACATGTCTTGAAGTCATGAGGAGTTTGATATAAACTCCGAAGATAATATCATGCGTGGTAGCGAGTATTATCAACGAAGATTATGCTGTCGAGAGTGATCCCCATAAATTGCTACGCGAAGCAATTGGTTCGGTGGTATCCGAAGTGATTGACTGCAGCCGAGAGAAATTGAAGGCAAAGTGAAGACGTAGAATTTATTTCGTAGTTCTTTTCTCTCTTCATTGAGTCATAGGACCACCGTACTACCGAGAGGGGTATAGTGTTCGAAGCTTTGATTCTCTGATGCTAAACACAATCCTATGAAAGTTGTGAGAGAAATCTCTTTGTGTTCTGAGCAAATACTTGCCAGTAAGAGACTGTGGTCTTCTTCGCTACGAGAGATTTGCCTCTGACCGAAGAGTTAGCATTGCTTGTTCCTCAAGTAATGTTACCATTGCTTTCAAATCCGACTGTTGTGAACGTGTCAGTTGGCCATTGACTGGACCGTGTGTCCAAAATGGTCATTTCCCTCCCGGGAAGGCTGCGGCTATAAATAGCCACCCGCACCGGCTTTGTCTGGTGGCTGGTCTGTTTTGATTCCGAGAAGATTGTTGAGCAACCCTCTCTCCAGAGTGTTTTGAGTTTAAAATCCACAGAGAGAAAAAACGCAGAGCCAAAAAGTTAGATAGTGGTTTAGCATCACTCGAATCTAAGTCCAGTATGCTCCGCCTATTACTCTTGAGAGTTGCAAACTCTCTAGACGGTTAGGTGTCAATTTCTTTAGAAACCAAGAGTGATTGTGGTTCTCAAAGAAGAAGTCTGTAAAGGTTCGGAGATCACCTCAAGTATCTACCATGAGTAATCGGCATTGGTTAACGAACCAATTGTCGAGTTGAATAGGGTGAAGAGAGTTTATCTTCTGTGTTAGATCACAACCCCTCCAACCAGATGTAGTCCTTGTGCAGAAGGGCGAACTAGTCTATCAAATTCTTTGTCACCATCGAGCCCAACTGGTTATTCTTTCGCTCATTTCTGTTCACTTTGCATTGCATGTCTTGATTCAACCATGTGATTATTCTCGATGCATGCCTTTAGTTCTTGTTCGGTAGTTTTTCATTCACTTACTGAGATCTATTATCATTCACTCCGCTGCTGGGTTTCGAGAGTTTTGAAGTTTCTGAAAGAAATTTTAAACTCCCATTCACCCCCTCTGGTAGACATACTACATTCCTACAATTGGTATTAGAGCAAGGTACTCCTTGACTCTGCTCATTTTGGTCTAACAACCTTGGAGTTTAAGTATGTCTTCAGTGAGTTACAAGTCACACCTCAAGATCCCCATTTTCGATGGGACGGACTATCCCTTCTGGAAGCAAAAGATGAAGATCCATCTCCGAGCAATTAACGGTGAGATGTGGAACATGGTGCAAAATAGATTCACCGTGGAAATACCTCAAGTACCCATCGAACACGAGAAGAAACTTATCCAGATGGATATGCTCAGGCCAAACATGAAATTGGTGGACATCTCTCTCGTGCTAGTTTCTTCGCTATCGCCAGTGTGAAACTCCGAAGGATTTCTGGGACAACCTCAAGAAGATAAATGAAGGTGTTTTAACTCAGAAAGAAGCTCACATTGAAACCCTTCATGCGAAGTTCAACTAGTTCAAGAGAATTGGCAATGAAAGCTGTCAGCAAACATTCGATTGTCTGAGTGGCATTGCGAACAAACTTCAAGGCCTCGGTGCCAAAGACATCACCGATCCTGAAGTTGTGAAGAAGTGCTCCGGTCGCTTGACAGTTCCTTTGATATCCTTGTTCTGATGATCCGTGAACAAGGTGACTTCAAGACACTTGACTCTGCTGATATCATGGAAAGGCTGAACACCCATGAGGAACAGGAAGAAGAGAAAAGAGATCTATATGGCTCTGGTCACTGAAAGAGTCACGCTCTCAAGGCTGTGGCTGATTCCTCCTTAGAAGACAATGCCGAAGAAGATTCTGAAGATCCAGAAAGGATCAGCAAAGACCTCGCTTTAAACACCAAAAGATTCCAGTGCTTCCGAAAGAAAAATCAGTTTCGGCGAAAAGGATCTAGCAACTCTTGTAGTTCAAAGTCTTCGTCAAAGCTCACTAGAGAGTACACCTATTTCAAGTGCAAGAAACCAGGACATTTCATCTCGGACTGCCCACTCTGGGAAGCGCAGATATGTGCCAGTGGAAGATTTGATTCGGGAAATAGCATCCATGGAAAAGGGAAGAGCAAGAACTACGACTCAGATGATGAGAAGAAATCCAAGAAGTTCTTCAAGAAGAAGGACAATTTCTCCAAGTCCTCGTCAAGATCTTCTTCACGGAATCCCTTCAAGTCTTTGTCCAACCGCAAGAACAACTCTTGCAAGGCCAAGGCATACATAGGCAAGGAGATGGACTCTGATGATGAAGAATCATCCGACTCTGAAGAAGTTGTTGAATCTGATGATGATTCAGATTCTGGAATTGCTGGCATAGCATGTGCAACTGCCCCAACCACGAACTTCTTCGAGAAACACTCGAGCGACAACGAGTCTCCAGCATTTTGCTTCATGGCTAAAGCTTCGAAAGAAAAGGTATCCTCCAAACATCACAAGGTTTACACCAGTGATCAATTTTCTTCTGATGAGGATGACCATGCCAAGCTGATCAAAATTGCTAAGAAGCAACAAAACTCTCTCGAGAAAATTGAGAAAACCCTCAGGAAATCCGAAGGGTTGCTGGTTGAGGAGATGGAGAAAATCCAGTCGTTAACCGAGGAGTACAATGCTCTGAAGTCTCAAATGGAAGAACTGACAAATCGTCATGATTTTCTGTCAGTTGATCACGAAAGACTAACCTATGACTACCTAAAAAGGAAGCAGGAAGTCGAATCGCTGAGAGAGGCTCATTATGACTTGATCAGAGAAAATTCTCTTTTTACCCAACAACTCAAGGAGAAAACTAAAGTGTTTATACCACCTTGCTTAAAATGCCTTGAATGCAGCAATGCAGAATCAAATGCTGAATCTTCTGTGAATGCTAACCCCTTGGTCAAGGAAAATGGTTCTGTGTCTGATGGAAATGCTAGGTAGAAGGATCTTCTTTAGACAGGAATGTTTAAAAGTCTCAAAGGGCATCAAACCATGTGTGATGTTTTGAAGAAAACTATCCTTCACAAAAATCCTAGAAAAGAGGGATTGAGTTTCGAAAGGAAACTAAATGAGATTGGGACTTACTGGGAACCTGATCAATATCCTCACACTGTATGGTGCCTGCAAAGAGTAAAATGCTCGAGCCTGCTTTACTCTCGAGATATGATTGTCCCATTCCTAAGTACTCATATGATGACTCTCTGGACAATTACAAATTGTTCAAGAACCAACATGGTGAAGCTATTGCTTGCTATGTTGGTCCCAACTGCAAGAGTGGCCCCCCAAAGAAAACTATCTATGTACCAAGGAAAATTACTGAGTCTTTACCTGAAATTGTATTACAAACCGTGCAGGTTGAGAGTGCTCGATACATACTCGAGAAGTCTCGACAGAATGAATATATGCATACATCCTCAAACCATTATGCTCATCTGTCTGGAAAGAATTTCAACGCATATTTGTTTGATTATGCTTGAACTTCGTTGAGGAACATTTATTATGGTTATCGAAAGAAATCATATCATGCTCGCTCATATGTTTTGAAGCCACATGCAAAGACGTGGGTGGTTAAGAAAGACTGATTCTTCTGTAGGACTATGTCTCCGTGTGTACCGTATGGATCGTGGATAGTGGATGCACTAGTCATATGACCAGAAACAAGTCGTTGTTTGTCAACCCCAATTTAACTGCTTCATCTCAGAAGCACATTACTTTTGGCGACAACAACAAAGAAAAGGTAATTGGGCTAGGTAAAATCACTATATCCAAGGACAAGAACATTGATGATGTTTTACTTGTTCAGTCTCTTGGATTCAATCTTATGTCAGTTGGCAAGCTATGTGATCTAGGCATGCTAGTTCTATTTTCCATCACTAAATGCATTGTCTTTATGGACTGACAATTCCTTCATCTTTGAGGGAAATAGAAAAGGTGATTTGTATATTGTTGATTTCTCTAAGGGTACCTCAGTCCAAACTTGCTTGCTTGCAAAAGCAACTAAAGGATGGCTGTGGCACCGAAGAGTTGGTCATGCAGGTATGAGGAACTTGCAGACACTTGTGAAGAAGAATCATCTTCGTGGTATTCCTGATGTGAAATTTGACAAAGATCAACTCTGTGTTGCGTGTCAGGATGAAAAATTGGCCAAGAAGCATCATTCATCAAAAACTGTCATGACCGCGAGAAGACCTTTGGAAATTCTTCATCTCGATTTATTCGGGCCTCAGAATTATGCCAGCTTCAGTGGCCGTCATTATCGTCTGGTTATTGTTGACAATTTCTCTCGATATACTTGGTATTCTTTCTCAAAGACAAGACCTACACTCAAGATATCTTCACAAGATTGGCCAAGAAATCTCAAAATGAATAAGATGTGCGCATCAAGCACGTCAGGTGTGAAAATAGCACTGAGTTCAAAAATACTAATATCGAGGACTTTCTCGAGGAAAATGGCAATACTCATGATTTCTCTGCTGCATACTGATGACCCACAAGTATAGGGGATCAATCGTAGTCCTTTCGATAATTAAGAGTGTCGAACCCAATGAGGAGTAGAAGAAAATGACAAGCAGTTTTCAACAAGGTATTTTCTGCAGGCACTGAAATTATCGGTAACAGATAGTTTGGTAGTAAGATAAGTCATAGCGGGTAACAAGTAACAAGTGTAGCAGAAATGCAGCAAGGTGGCCCAGTCCTTTTTTATAGCAAAGGATAAGCCTGGACGAACTCTTATATAAAGCAAAGCGCTCCCGAGGACACATGGGAATTATTGTCAAGCTAGTTTTCATCATGCTCATATGATTCGCGTTCGTTACTTTGATAATTTGATATGTGGGTGGACCGGTGCTTGGGTGTTGTCCTTACTTGGACAAGCCTCCCACTTATGATTAACCCCTCTCGCAAGCATCCGCAACTACGAAAGAAGAATTAAGATAAATCTAACCATAGCATGAAACATGTGGATCCAAATCAGCCCCTTACGAAGCAACGCATAAACTAGGGTTTAAGCTTCTGTCACTCTAGCAACCCATCATCTACTTATTACTTCCCAATGCCTTCCCCTAGGCCCAAATAATGGTGAAGTGTCATGTAGTCGACGTTCACATAACACCACTAGAGGAAAGACAACATACATCT
Organism: Thinopyrum elongatum; assembly: GCA_011799875.1. Classification (NCBI taxonomy): domain Eukaryota; kingdom Viridiplantae; phylum Streptophyta; class Magnoliopsida; order Poales; family Poaceae; genus Thinopyrum; species Thinopyrum elongatum. Next base: position 398,591,860 of record CM022299.1, on the reverse strand, counting down.
CATCAAAATATCGAACGAATACCAAATTCACATGATTACTTATAACAAGACTTCTCCCTTGTCCTCAGGAACAAACGTAACTACTCACAAAGCATGCTCATGATCAAGACTAGAGGGGTAATAAATATCATTAAGGATCTGAACATATGATCTTCCACCAAATAAACCAACTAGCATCAACTACGAAGAGTAATCAACACTACTAGCAACCCATGGGTACCAATCTGAGGTTCTGAGACAAAGATTGAATACAAGAGATGAACTAGGGTTTGAGAGGAGATGGTGCTAGTGAAGATGTTGATGAAGATTGACCCTCCCATGATGAGAGGATCATTGGTGATGACGATGGCTTCGATTTCCCCCTCCCGGAGGGAAGTTTCCCCGGCAGAATCGCTTTGCCGGAGCCCTAGATTGCTTCTGCCCAGGTTCCGCCTCGAGACGGTGGCGCTTCGTCCCGAAAGCTTCCTTACGATTTTTCCTAGGTCAAAACCTTTCATATGGCAGAAGATGGACACCGGGGGCTGGCCAGGGGGCCCACAAGCTCAGGGGCGTGCCCTGGGGGGTAGGGCGCGCCCCCAGGCTTGTGGCCACCTGGTCGGTCCCCTTCTGTTATTTTTTGCCTAATATTTTTTATATATTCCAAAACAATTCTCCGTAAAGTTTCAGGACATTTGGAGTTGTGCAGAATAGGTATCTCAGATTTGCTCCTTTCCGGTCTAGAATTCCAGCTGCCGGCATTCTCCCTCTTCATGTAAATCTTGTAAAATAAGAGAGAAAAAGCATAAGTATTGTACCATAATGTGAAATAACAGCCCATAATACAATAAATATCAACATAAAAACATGATGCAAAATGGACGTATCAACTCCACAAGCTTAGACCTCGCTTGTCCTCAAGCGAAAGCCAAAATCGATAATCATGTCCACATGTTCAGAGATAGAGGTGTCGATAAAATAAAATACGGACATGAGGGCATCATGATCATATTTTAGAACAACAATATATTGTCATATAACTTCTTATGCTAAAGTGATAATTCATTCACAAGGTAAAGTATGAACCAAAAACTTTATTGAAAACTAGCAAACTATGATCTCGATCATTGAAGCAATTGCAATTTATCATAACATCGGAAAGAGTCAATGTAAGAGCTCTTATTTAGCAACTTCACATACTCAACCATCATTTAATCTTTCATAATTGCTAACACTCACGCGATACCTACACTACTGCAGGTTGGTCCAAATGCGACAGTCCAATCAGAGACCCTTCGAAGAAACTGTGTGCGATGCATTAATCACAAACAATGATGTAATAAAACCATAAAAAAGATACAAAACATTTGCGATGGCGGAGACATCAAACACAATTCAGATTAGAGTTGCGTGTGCGATGTGTGGCATACGGTTAATCCAGCAGAACTGTTTGTGATGAGGCAGAACAACAGAAATGGGTAACTAGATGAGGGTGTGTGCAATATACGACATACAGTTCACTAGGATGAACTGTGTGTGATTAGACAACACAATAGAAACAGTCAGCCAGACCAAGGTGTGTGCGATGGAGGGCATACAGTTCACTCGGATGAACTGTTTGCGATGAGCCAAGACAACAGAAACAGTTCAACTGAACAAGGTGTGTGTGATACACGGCAAACATGCCCGTAATCAGAAATGTGTGCGAAGACCAATAATAACACAGACGATTGCTGCTAATAAGCCATGTGATTTCTCTGTCTACAGAAGAATAACATATATATATATATATATATATATATATATATATATATATATATATATATATATATATAACTGGAATAAGCATCCAATTACATAAGTGACTATACAGATCATTCGGACACACCTCAATAAAAAATTGCATGCATTCTAAACTAGGAGAAATGATCGTCTAGTCATCTACTTCTTGTGACGCTCCTGCCACTGCTCTGTGGCTTGATCCCTCGTCTGGGGCAGGACGAAGACACTTCCTCATGTCAACGATCCGCCTGTACATCTCGTAGCTTGTGTACGTGTCCTTGGCCGCGTACTTGGCGTGTTCTTCATCCAGTCTCTGATGCCAGGCACTGTGCCAGGCGTTCTTGTCATTCTTGCTCTCATCCTTCATCTTCATGTAGTAGGGGTCGATGATGGCCGAGGCGAGGTCAACCAAGGAGTTCTATTTGTTGTTATCGCTGCCCCAGACCTTGTAGTGGTCATGGATGTTGACAAGATTCTGGCAGGTCAAGCCCGAAATCTTGAGCGCTTTTAGATCGTTGGTGGTGTCCACCGTAGCGAAACTATAGTCGGAGTTGTTGATAAACCTGGAGAAATGCTCGCAAGGCCTTGTGGCCAGGTGGTAGTGGTAGACGAGGACGTCATGTCGCACGCAGAACTGGGCGACGGAAACCTTCTGATCTTGCCCGGCACGACTGCTGGTGAACTCGAGGTCGAAGCCGACCACTTGGTACTTATCCTCAGCAAGCAACTGCTCCATAGTTTGGATGGATCTCTCCACCGAGACCGGCTTGTTCGTGTACACCACTGAGAGGTCCTTCCCCCTCACGTGGGATGCGTGGTGAACTGCCCCCCATTGTCGTCGTTGGCCATTGGGAGCGCCATTGGAGCCACGGGGAGCGCCATTGAAACCGCTAGATCTTCTCTCTATATGTGTCGTCGTGGGTGTGCTTATTGTGTCGTGTGGCGCGAGAGATGAAAGTTAAATGGCCGCGGGAATAAATGGGGGCCGATCGGCCTGGATTCTCGGCACGTCTGCATGGCAGTTTTTATAGCGGGTAACTGCATCGTGGCGCCGCGCCCAGCGCAACTGCATGCATAATGGCAGCATGAACATACGTGATCGTGCGCCGGCCCCAAACACTGATAGCGCGCGTGGAGGGACGCGAGCAGAGCGCATCGCGACCGCCTCAACCACGAGCAACCACACGCATAGAGCAGTTGAATACGCAGGGAATGGTCGTCTACAAGCCGACCTGCAGTTGCGAGCCGGCGGCATGATGTGAAACTATGTCACGTTCCACATCACACGGTGGTCGAACAATCATTCGCGATGCTGCGTAGAGAGCGGCCGTGTTCTACTACCTCCGTCTTGGTCTATTAGTCCCCTTTATATTCTGTGCCATATTTTGACCTTAAATTTATCTAACAAAATGTTAATGCCTGTTATAAAAATAATATAATTGGAAACTACGTTCAAATACGAATCCAACAATATAATCTTTGGCGACATGCATTCGTATTTTATTGGTTAAATCTCTAGTCAAAATTTGGCACAAAAATACAAAGAGGACTTATAAACCAGGACGGGGGTAGTAGGTAATTAAATCACAAATGTTTTTTTATTAATCGTATGTGTATGTGCCGTTTCGTCCTCCTCTCACACGTCTTGTCACGCTGCTACCGCAGACGGCTTCGAGCGCAAGCTTGAGCAAAATGCAGGGGCGTTCTTTTGGCCAAACGGTGGCTCGAAGCGGCGCCAATGAATCGTCGGTGAGCCCGTTCCCACGCAACCGCGCAGTTTGCCGCGCAAGCTTCCCGCCCGACTCGGCGAAATCACCCAAAATCCCAATGCTTACCAGCCTGCTATATAAACCCTCATGGTCGGCGAGTCTTGCATCACATTTTCCCCTCCCTCCCTGTAGCTTATGTCGTCTGCTTCTCCCACAATCGCCAATGGCACCGGTCCGTCGTCGTCACTCAGCCACTCCGCCGTCCTCAGAGGACAGCTCCAGCTAGGAGGCTACACCGCGGCGGCGGCCCAGTCCCCGGCGTAGTGTAGTGCGCGTGGTGTCCCTGTTGGGTGTGCGTGCAACACCCACCACACGATCCGCTGCCGCTGCCCGTCGACAGCTGTTGCTGGCCGCCATTGCCACCACCCCACCGTCTGCCGCCACACCATCATCGAAAGCCAGGCCCATCGCCCGCTCCTCCACTGCGGCCCGAAGGTGGGAGGTGGCCGTCGTGGCCGCCACCCCACTGTCGGCCACCGTGGCCATCACCCGCTCCGCCGCCTCGGCCCGAAGGAGGGAGGTGGCCGTCTTGGCCTCCACCCCATCGTCGGCCGCCAGCCCACCGTCGATCACCGGGGTCATCACCCGCTCTGCCACCGCGTGGAGGTTGAGCCCCGCATGTGCGTCAGCGACCTTGCACGCTACATCGAGTTCCTGTGGGAGGAGGAGGAGGAGCACCTGGTCGAGCATGCTAAGAGTCTTACCGCCGCCGTGGCCGCAGCACACGCCACCGCAGAGGCACGGAATGAGGAGATCTACAAGGAGTCCTGCCGCTTCAAGAGGGGTCGTCTGGAGCGGCAGAGGGCATTCGAGGTGAGCGTCGCTAAAGGTGCAACAGTGGCAGGCATCGTATTCCGGTTGTCCAGCTCATCGGTAGGCTCCTCCTCCTCTGGCTTTTACTGAGCATGCTCGGCAGAGGAGAGGCTACTGGAAGTAGTACAAAACCCCTCCGTAGTAGTAGTATTTAGGGGCTATTTTGTTCAGTTCATCTGACTATAGACGTGGTTGAACTGTACTATGTACTTAAAATTAGCTAGTATATGTAGTTGAACTAGCTATTTCAGTACGTGGTTGGCAACAATTGGGGAAAAGTTTGGTCGGTTCAACTGTCAAGTTGAACTGTTTGTATAAAGAACGACTACTTAATCTATGCTTACTGAATTTCAGTTGCAAAATTAGATAGTGCTAGTGATTTTTAGCTACAAATTTTGAGAAATGGTAGGGTTACAAGGTTGACAAAGGGCAATGTTACTAGATCAATAAATGTCAATCTTTTCAGTTTGACAAATGGCAACATACCCAATATAACAGATGCAAATATGTCAAATTGTCTGTACGTGGTTGCACATGGATCATCCAAAAAAACCGTTTGCATTGAAGGGATGTACAAATCCTACGTGCCAGATTTTCTCTTGGCTTAGCAGCAAAATCTCGCTTTGCATACCGTATTCAATCTGAACCGTTTGCGTTGAAGAGATGCACAAATCCCGCGTGACGAATTTTCCCTTTGGCTTACTGGGGAAGACCATAGCTCTCACTTTGCATACGGGTGTTCTATCTAAAACGTTTGTGATGAAGAGCTGCACAAATCTTGCTCGCCACATTTTCCCTTGGCTTACTAGGGAAGCTGTCGGTTTGCATACTGGTGTTCTATCTAAAACGTTTGCGATCAAGAGCTGCACAAATCTTGCTCGGCACATTTTCCCTTGGCTTCCTGGGGAAGCTGCCGGTTTGCATACGAGTGTTCTATCTAAAACGTTTGTGATGAGTGTTTTATATTTAAAAACCATTGACATTTTTTTAAAGAAAATCATTTGATAAGTCTGTACATTCAGAGAGAAAAACGCAAATTCATTCAAACCAAATCTTTCATTCAGTCACACTGCGAATTTATATTCATACGATCGAGATACAGTATTAAACCCAAAAAAATAATTCCGGCGGTGCCGGAGGCGGCGTTCTGTGTCGGCATTGTCGTTGTCGTCCTCCAGGACGCCGGTGTTGAAGTCTTCAAGGCAACACATAATGTTATTCACTTGGAAATCAAACATCCTGTCGTCGCGCGATCGACGGGCGGGGCGCGGGAGGATGGCAACTTGCGGCGCTGCGAGGTAGAGGTTGACGGCAGCATCCCATGCCACTGAGGGAGGAGTGAGCACGGGCACGGGCGCGGCGGGTGCAGGCAAACGCACGGGGACCGACGCCGCGGTGGGTGCAGGGGCGCGCACGGGCACGGGCATGGGCGCTGACATGTATACGAGCTCACGCGGATCCACGGAGTCCTTGCTGATGCCCGCAGCTTCCAGCTCTGCAATAGTGCTCGACGACCAGCCGGTCAATGCTACCGGGATGGTCGCTGGCGCGGGCGCAGGGATGGGAGCTGGGACGGGCGCGGGGGTAGCAACCATCGCGGCCAGCTCGTTCAGGGCCATGTCCATGAGGCCCCATTCCTCCTTATTTTGTATCTCGTCCGGCTCGGAGTCGACTTCACCAAACTGGAAGACTAGTGGCAGATGATCCTTCTACGCCATGGCGTTGGTGGAGGTCTGCGGGAGGGGAATGTGAGGCGAACAATAAGGCCGCCCGTATTAAACAGCGGTTCGAGCGCCATTAATGGAGAGGATGCGAGCAAGGCGGGCGGCCATGGAAGTCAAAGGGCTCGCTTCCCAGTGAGCCTGTACAGCATACAGCTCGCATGCTTCCCGGTGAGCCTGCGCATTGGAGGACAGCTTGCACGCCTCCCGGTCAGCCTGCGCAGCGGACTGCACTCGCACGCCTCCCATCTACTCAAGCAGCTGTCCGCACGGCACCTCCTAGCCATTAAAAGTGTGACACGTGGCGTCACATGAATGGTTAACATAACACACATGATTTAAATTATACAAATGTTTGAGATGTTAAAGTGGCAGCTATTTGTTTCAAAATGCCTTTGTTGCCTGTTATTTGAGTGCACCTTCTCTCAAAATGGACACGAAAAATACCACAGCATGTCGGGTGCCATTCCATGATAGCATGCCAAGTTTCATGAATTTCAGACGAGTTTTGGATTTACTAGAATTTAAAAACAAAGTATCTCAACATTTTGCCGGAAGCAACAGTGCCCTGGTGTTTGAAATTCATTCCCATTTCTTGCATGGGACCGAAGCATGCACCCATGGACACACATTTGATTTGTCAACCCATTTTTCTGCACTGGAGCATGTGCATGTAGTTCAAATTTGAATTATGCACATAAAATGCCTAGAAAACTTAGTTAATGTATAAAAATATCCAAATGAACCCCGAAATTGCAAATTTTAACACGACAATCCTGTTGCTCTATGTTGCCACTAGGAAAAAAATTGAAAACAAGAAGAGGTAACGAATATCGTTTCATCCACCAAGGAGGCACATTCCCTATAGGAACCACGAGGCTTGTTGTCATAAGCTCTGGTATTTTTAGAAGCTTATACCCAAACCTGCCCCAAATGGGAATTTTTTTTACAACAACATGTTGATGCCGTTCGATGATAGCATGCCAAGTTTCATGAATTTCAGACAAGTTTTGGATTTACTAGAATTTAAAAACCATGTATCTCAATGTTTGCGGCCGAGCGATGGTGGCAAGGTGTTTGACATTCATTCTCATTTCTTGCATGGGACCTAAGCATGCAACCAAGGACACACATTTGATTTTTCAACCAATTTATATGCACTGGAGCATGTGCCTGTAGTTCAAATTTGAATTATGCACATAAATGCATAAAAACTCAGTTAATGTATAAAAATGTCCAAACGAACCCCGAAAAATTCCAAAATTTAACACAACACTCCTGTTGTTCTATGTGGACACTAGAAAAAAATTTGAAAGCAAGAAGAGGCAACGAATATCGTTTCATCCATAAAGGTGAAACGTTCCCTACCGTAACCATGAGGCTTGTTGTGAGAAGCTCTGGTTTGAGAGAAGCTTATACCCCAACCTGCCCCAAATGGGACAATATTTTTACCACAACATATTGATGCCGTTCCATGATAGCATGCCAAGTTTCATAAATTTCAGACGAGTTTTCTATCTACTAGAATTTAAAAACCATGTATCTCAATGTTAGCAGCCGAGCGACGGTGGAAAGGTGTTTGACATTCATTCCCATTTCTTGCATGGGACCTAAGCATGCAACCAAGGACACACATTTGAAATTTGAACCCATTTATATGCATTGGAGCATGTGCCTGTAGTTCAAATTTGAATTATGCACATAAATGCATAGAAAACTCAGTTGATGCATAAAAATGTCCAAACGAACCCCGAAAAATCCCAAAATTTGACACAACACTCCTGTTGTTCTATGTTGACACTAGAAAATTTTTGAAAGCAAGAAGAGGTAACGGATATCGTTTCGTCCACAAAGGTGGCACGTTGCCTACCGAAACCATCAGGCTTGTTGTGAGAAGCTCTGGTTTATGAGAAGCTTATACCCAAACCTGCCCCAAATTGGACAATATTTTTACCATGGCTTTTTGATGCCATTCCATGATATCATGTCAAGTTTCATGAATTTTAGACTAGTTTTTGATTTACTACAATTTTAAAACCATGTATCTCAATGTTAGCGGCCGAGCGACGATGTCAAGGTGTTTGACATTCATTCTCATTTCTTGCATGTGACCTAAGCATGCAACCAAGGACACACATTTGATTTTTCAACCCATTTTTATGCACTGGAGCATGTGCCTGTAGTTCAAATTTGAATTATGCACATAAATGCCTAGAAAACTCAGTTAACGTATAAAAATGTCCAAACGAACCCCGAAAAATTAAAAATTTAACACGACACTCCTGTTATTCTATCTTGACACCAGAAAAAAATTTGAAAGCAAGAAGAGGCGATGAATATCGTTTTGTCCACAAAGGTGACACGTTTCCCTACCGGAACCATGAGGCTTCATGTGAGAAGCTCTGGTTTATGAGAAGCTTATACCAAAACCTGCCCCAAATGGGACAATTTTTTACCCCAGCATGTTGATGCCATTCCATGATAGCATGCCAATGTTCATGAATTTCAGACAAGTTTTGGATTTACTCAAATTACAAAAGCAAGTATCTCAACGTTTGCTGGCGAGCCACGGTGTCGTGGTGTTTGAAATTCATCCCCATTTCTTCCATGGGACATAAGCATCAACCCATGGAGACATATATGATTTTACAACCCATTTTGGTGCACTAGAGCATGTGCATATAGTTTAATTTTGAATTATGCACCTAAAATGCCTAGAAAACCAAGTTAATGTATAAAAATGTCCAAACGAACCCTGGATAATTCAATTTTTTCACGACACACCTATAGTTGCATGTTCACTGCAGATAAAAGTTCTAGCAATTCAAACACCCTCCTTTGCCGCTGTGACCCCATTATGTATTTCAAATCAAGACAAAAAATCTAGTAGATCGCACACAGTTTATTATCACCAACCGTGTGAGATGTAGTACAAAATATCTTGGAGCACCGTCGGAGTATAGTACGCATATAGCTTACGCGAGAAGGTGCGTCGGCTACAGTCCACAGCCGGCGTGTCAAGCACATTAGCTCGCTCCCCAAATATCATTTCACCGTTCAATCGTCGCCGGTGAAAGATGGGGACGTGGACCCGCATCGTGAGAGCAACTTCGGCGGCCTACTCCGGCGAGAGTGCGGCCGCAGCTGCCATGCGTGTGCTAACAAGCTGCGTGAGCATAGCCGCAATCTGCGACCGGGTGACCAAGGCAGCCCAAACGACCGTTGTTCCTTCTCAGGTGGCGGCAGCAACATCTGCCTCTGGGATAGCAACTGGCGAGAGCAGCACAACAGCTATCCGTTCTGCAGCGGCGGCCTTAGCCCTGATGGAGGCCGCCCACGACCCTGTCGAGGCTGCCCACGCCCAGCTCCTGGTGTTCATCTCACAAATAGAATGAAGCTTCTCCGACAACTGTCGGCAACCCATGGCCAAGGAGTTGGCAATCGCCGAGAGCGTTCGAGCAGTCGTTCGTTCCTCCGTGGCATACCATGCCACGACGGAGCCCGTCCAAGCCCAGATCGTGGCCGCCCATGCCCAGCTCATGGCGGCCTTTTCCAAAGAGATGGCAGACGCGGATGGCGAGATGCTTGTCGAGTATGGTGTGATGGATGCCATGGAGCCCCTTCCCCAGGAGATCGTCGGGCGCGAGCTAGACATGGAGGAGGCGGCGGAGATCAACGAGCACCAGCTGGAGTAGTACTCTTTGTTTTGTTTAATTAAGAGCGCCGGTCTTTAATTTGTTAGAGTAATGTTTAGGTCAGCTAGCTCTGTTTAATTGCTGAACTTGCTCGATTAAGAAGTGCGGGTGTGCTGTAGTCTCCTTTGTGTACCCAAATTATGCAATGACGTGGATGACCACAGTAACCAGGGATATTCGGACCAAAATTTGCATGTTCAAACTCATCACACACGGGGTAAGCTATATGAATCATTTGTGATGTTCACATATTGTACACAGTGTTGAATAAGGGACCGTGTCTGATGACACTTTGCGCGCCAGTTTTTTCGCTGCACCGATCCAAAACTTTTGACTTCTGCGGAAATATCTACCTCCCCGCCCCCCTTACCAAAAGCCACATTTCCCCTATTTCTGCCTTCCTTTCCAAGTTCAAACCTTCACTCCTTGCTTGCAGTGCCGTCTCCTCACCGGGGACCCTCCTTCACCCTGCTCGACCTTGTCGATCCAGGCAGGTAATCCACACCCGACCCCCATCCTCCTCCTCCTTCCACATCCCACATGCCCCGACCGTCGACGCGACACCTTCCACCCAAATCACTGACCCTCCCCCAAATAAGCACCGCCCTAAGCCATGGTGCACGCAGTATAGCTAGGAGCTCAAGGAGCATTTGGTAGCAGAGAAGCAAATCGCGGCCGCACGCGCGGATGAGGTCGCGATGGCTGCCATTCGTGCTGACCCCCAGATCTTGGAGGAGCACCTCGCCATCGAGGCCACCATCTACGCCTCGCGCGCCGACGCTGCGACGCGGTTGGCTGCTTTAAATGACAGTTCGTTACATTTTCTCAAGGTCACCATCGGTGCCTTCGACGAAGACTACGAGGTGTTTTCTCTGCATGCCCATGCTTACCTCAACTCGAGAGCCAGCAGGTTGGTACCCGGAGCGGCTCAAGCAACTCATCACTATGAGGAGGGCACCCACAATGTGGAGGCCTCGCCCTCTTCCATGTCCAAGGAGCCAATCATCATCGATATCTCCGACGATGAGGAGTAGCTTGTCTTATTAGCTCATTATAAGGACCTATGTTCAGTAAGCTAGCTATGCTGGTTAAGCATGCTCGGTTTACCCATTGCATGTGCTGCTCCTGCCTTTCCTTAACAAAATCTAGTGAATTATCCTATCTACTTTTACCATGCAATCTGTTGCTCTAGTGTATATGTTCTATATGCCGTGCAATGTGGTGCTCACTTATTAACTGTTTGGTTAATTAGTTGTCGTGTTCAGTTAACTGTTTGGTTCAATTCTGCAATGTGATGTTCAATTCTTCAGGGTGCAATTTTATATTGTCTTCCATGTGAGAAATAAATGAGAAACAAATATAATTGCTATATTTCCAAGTTGTCAATCATGCTTGGTTTGGTTAACTATCTGATCTTCTAGTATGTTATATATTGTACAATGTGGTGCTCAGTTAATGTTTGGTTCATTTGTTGTGGTGTTTAGTTAACTGTTTGGTTCAATTCTGCAATGCGATGTTCAATTGTTGTGGGTGCATTTTGTTGTTGTATACCACGTGAGAAATAAATCGAATTTGGCTGTACTAAATACATGAGAAACAAATACAATAGCTATATTTCCAAGTTGTTAAGCATGCTTGGTTTGGTTAACTGTCTGATCTTCTATTAGGAGTATGCTATATTGTGCAATCTGGTGCTCAGTTAATGTTTGGTTCATTTGTTGTGGTGTTAAGTTAACTGCTTGGTTCAATTCTGCAATGCGATGTCCAATTGTTGTGGGTAGAATTTTGTATTGTTATACATGTGAGGAATAAATCAAATTTGGCTGCACTTAATACATGAGAAACATATACAATTGCTATATTTCCTAGTTCTTAATCATGCTTGGTTTGGATAAATGGGTTTTCCATGTGGCTCAAATTAATCTGATGAATCTTCAATGTGTTTATTTTTCATCAACATATTTTATTGATAGCATGCCAACCCTCACTTAACCTGATCACTAACTACCTTATATGTGCTGCAGGGAAACAATGGGAAGCACTGAGGTTTACAATCGAGGTTTGCAAATGCATGGTCCTTTGTCAATAGCACATTATTGTGCAATTGCAGGAACCATTCTAATATTTATGTTTTTAACAATTTGGTCTTGCACATGTACGTCCTGCTGTCAGAGGTTTTGACCCACTGTTTGACCCTTTTTGCATATGGGGAAATGAGTTGTCCATGAATATCAGTCAAGTCAAGAAACTCAGAAAGATTGTTAGGATAAAGAAATTAGCGACAAAAACAACAAGATGTTTGTCTGCACAATGAAGAAGACATCATTTCACTACATGATGGTACTAACTGTTATACCTTGTCTTTTTTATTCCTTTGCGCCATTTCAAATCTAGAGAAGATATTTATGCATATCCTTGTTTTCAGGCGTTTCCAAAGCAGTTCACTGATGATTACCTCTCAAACCACCTGTATGGTGAGGAGGCGAGGAAGGTATTCATACAACACCCACGGCTCAATATTGAAGTCTTCCTGAAGAGGACGAAGGATTGACGGTCAATCATCCACAGGCACTGGCCTAAAGTTGCAAAGACCTTCAACATCAATGAAGGCTCAATATTCGCCTTCCGCTTCAGCAGTTTTCCAGATGAGATTCATCTGTCTATGTACCGTCTATGATGCTAATTTTGAAAGGTTATAGATGTTCCATGTGAAACTTGGTGCTGTGTAGTTGTGTAATGGGGTAGCTGAGTGCTGAAGCTATATGATGTTGTACTCTGATGTATTTCAATTATGAAATCATGCTTCCTTAATACGAAAATGAAATATATTGTGTGCTTAATATGAAATGTCAATTAGATTAATAAATGGATTATTAATAATAGGCCAATTAGCCTGCTAATCAGGTTTTATATTGCAAACGGTTATTGAGAAAACACCATGGGCGATGACCTCAGACAATGCACACAGTTTCTAGGAATAAAATGTGTTGGATCAATGAACAATCGCAGACGACTTTCTCTTGAAAACTGTTTGTGTTATGCCACTATGCGCAAACGTTTACCACATAAAAAGTGTGTGTGATGGACAACCTATGCCACACTGTTTCTTCTACGCACCGTGTGTGATGCATTCAATAAGGCAAACGATAAAATTGTTAATATCGTCTGCAATGACAACGCTATCACAAATGATTTAATGGGGAAAATTGTGTGTGATGTACGTACGAACGGAAATGTTTTCCCTGGATTGACTGTGTTTTATGTACATACGAACGGAATTGTACTTCTTGGATTGACTGTGTGGGATGTACATACGAACGAAAACGTATTCCTTGGATTGACTGTGTGGAACGTACATACGAACGGAAACATTTGTCTGGGACTGATTGTGTGGGGTGTACTTACGACCAGAAATGATTGGGCCTGTATAATTGTATTTTTTTGAACACAACCATATGTATAACCATATTTGATCACTCGCCCATCGCACACGAGCTCATTTTGCCAAGCGTGTGTGACCGGAGGGCCTATCCCCGATGGGTTCTGGGTCGTGTGGGAAGGATCCCCCTATCGCCCACACTCACTAGGCGACGGTTCAAAATGCCATCATGGAAAGGGGTTAAAAACCATTTGTATAGCACCTCATTGTACCAGTGCTATGAGGTCAAAGCTTTAATCAGACACATAGGAAGATAGGGGCTTATCGTTTCGCCTCCCAACCATTTACCTCAAGGGTAATGTCAACAATAATAGTTTATGATCACCTACATCCGAGTGGATATGTATGTCTGGATCTTTCCCCAACACATAGTGCTTGCCAAAAAGAGAAAATATAAAAGGAAAGGTGAAGATCACCATGACTCTTGCATAAAGGTAGAAAGTAAAAATAAAAGATAGGCCCTTCACAGAGGGAAGCAGAGGTTGTCATGCGCTTTTTGGTTGGATGCACAAAATCTTAATGCAAAAGAATGTCACTTTATATTGCCGCTTGTGATAGAGAACTTTATTATGCAGTCCGTCGCTTTTATTTCTTCCCCATCACAAGTTTGTATAAAGTTTATTTTCCTCACACTAAAAGATCATACATATTTAGAGAGCAATTTTTATTGCTTGCACCGATGACAACTTACTTGAAGGATCTTACTCAATCCATAGGTAGATATAGTTGACTCTCATGGCAAAACTGGGTTAAGGGTTTTGGATGCACAAGTAGTATCTCTACTTAGTGCAGAATTTTTGGCTAGCATAGGATGAGAAGCAAGCTCAACATGTTGGAGGATCCATGACAATATAACTTCTATTC